>CAJQUN010000847.1:0-170733 GCA_907163345.1 Haberlea rhodopensis
AACCGTTGATTTCATTTAATTTAAATTTCTATATATGTTCACTGAAAAGCCTATCAAAGGGCGGAAGTGGGAATTCACATTTGTACATTAAATGATAAGTAAAAACAAACAAGAGTAACTGAACCTCTGTTTTTGCTGAATCACTCATTGACCTTCATTCCAGAATTTGCTACCCCGACTTTGTAATTTACCACCAAGACACTCCCCCACTCTCACACACACGACGTGAACTCACTCTCCTCTTAATGCCATTTAATTTTGTCAACCAACATAATCAGATTTTCAATTTCCCATATATATAATATATATAGGGAGAGAGAGGAAATATAGATTTTTTATTCATAGGACTCGAACATGAGTCTTTCTCAACAAAAACTTATTTTTTACCAAGTATGCTAGAATCAAATGGGTATTCTTTGCTAGCATATGAGCACAATCCTAATGTTAGCTCCAAGGGCCAGAATTGATTTGAGTATGTGAGATCCACATAAATACGTGGATCTCATATACCCAAATCATTTCTTGGCCCTTGGACTAATATTGAAGTTATGCTATATATAGCATCTCATTTCCCGATTCAAAGCTATTAAATTCTTTAGTTATGATATACATAGATGTCACATTCAAATTTCCAAATCAACATCGTCATAAACATGTTTTATTATATTTTTTCAACAATTTTTTTTCTTATGATACAAACTTTTAAATGCTATACATGTATAGTAAATTATGTTTAAATATGTTAAAAGTTAAAACATGTTAAAATTAACTATATTTATGTTCAAAAAAATAATAATAATAACTATATTTCGGGTAAATTTATGATTTTAAATTTTTTTATTACACATATGCAAAAAGTATAATGAACATTTCGGGTAATATAATATCAAGTCTTTTTTAAAGATTTAAAATGCAAATCACATTTAGCACTGGCTTGAGTTCAGATGGGTTTTTTTTATTTTGACTCCAATTATCTCCCTTGCTTGTTCAAAACAGAAATAACTACTTCGAAAACAAATTCACCAAAATTAATGGGTAAAAATTCATATACTATGACCTCTTGTTTACATTTTAAAGAGGATTATTAAAAAAAAAAAAAAAATTCTCTTTCAAAAATGTTGAGTTATAACATTTTCGATTTATGATATTTGATTTACCTTTGTTTTTTGTTTTTTTATGTGTTTGAAGGTATTTTACAATTTTTTTTATAAAAAAATCGCTATAATTAATTAGTATCAATAATATAGTAGTCATTAAAATAAATGCCAATCTATTTCATGATTTGATATCACACAATATTGATATCTTATTTCAAGTTTGACATTATTAATACTTACTAAAAACATTCAAAAATTTCATATGAAAACTTGTTTAAGAGGCTGCCTTCAAATATATTGGAACAACATAAATAGATTAGTGACATATTTCACGTAAAATCATTGATATGGTATAATATCAAAGTTTCGGCATAAATAACGATACCGTCAAATTAGGTAAAGGATACGGGAATACTTCTATAAATCCGGTATGAATCATATTTATATATCGATTTTTAAAAACTAAAATCATGATAAATTTGACATGTTAAGTAAACTATGTTACAACAATAACAATAACTAAGCCTTAATCTCAATGAATTGTGGTAGGCTACATGAACAATAGAGACAATCAGTCGGGTCGGACACATGCGTAAGTCTTCTCCAAACGCTTCTATCAGTCAATATATCTTCTGTAATCCCCTTGCACTCCAAACATTTGCGTATAACTTCGAACCATGTCTTCTTCGATCGTCCTCTCGGTCTCGTGACCTGGCACATGACTCTACTCGACGCACAGGTGCACAGCTGGGCCTACGTCGAACATGACCAAACCAGCGTATCGGCTTTCTTGCATCTTCTATTCTATACAAGCTACACCTACTTCAGCTCGAATATCTTCATTCCTTATTTTATCTTTTCTGGTTTTACCACACATCCAACGAAGCATACGCGTCTCTGCCACACTTATCTTTTGGATGTGATTCCTTTTGGGTGCTTAACGTTCCGTCACATACAATATTGCGGGTCTAACGGCGGTTCTATAAAACTTTCCCTTCAATTTCAGCGAGATATTATGATCGCATAGAATTTTAATGGTGTTTCTCCATTTTAATCAGCCAGCTTAAATCACGTGATTAATCAAACTATGTTAAATTATTATTTTCTTTATTTAAAATGAATGCGTACATACATAAGGTTCACACCCACTCATATAAGTATTTTCGAAAGAGTACATAGGACGGGTGCGGGGATCTGGTCAACGCCGTTTTGACACGTCCTGTATGTAAAATACTGACAAAGGCGAGGCAACTGAGGGGCACTTCCGTAATTCCAGAAGAACCCCCGGGCTCTCTTATATATGGGTACATCCCCTCGTTTCACATCTCATTTCTCAACCCTCCCCCTGTATCTCTAACAAGAAGAAAAGACAAAATCACGCACAAAACACACACCAGAAAACGCAACACATGAGAACAAGGAGAGGGGTGTGTTATCCTAAAGTGGTGAATATGTGCGTGGCGATTAATAGCCGAGTGGTGAAGAGGAGGAAAGTGGAGGTCGCCGGTGGAGACACAATCGGCTGTTGGAAAATGTTGAAGAAATCGTCTGAGATAGCCGGTGGACGTGATTTGTTTGATGCTTTACCGGACGATATTGTGCTGACTATTTTGTGCAAACTCAGTTCTACCGCCGGTTGTCCTGCTGATTTGATCAATGTTTTGATAACGTATGTGTTATTTTTTTTTCTATTCGAACAGTATATTTTTTTGCATATCTGAAACTGAATCTGAATCTATCCATTTTATTTTTTTCTACGAACAGATGCAAAAGGCTTTACGGATTAGGTCTCCATTCGCTGGTGTTATCCAAATCCTCGCAGAAAATGCTAGCAGTAAAAGCCAAAAACTGGTCGGAGTCCGTTCATCGATTCCTCAAACTATGCGTTGATGCGGGAAATATCGAAGCCTGTTTCATTCTAGGCATGGTTGGTATTTTTTAGCATTTTTCTCATCAGATTTGATGATAAGTTTTATTATAATAATGAGTTTTTTTGTTTGAGATCGCAATTAATGACTCTCGATGCATGTGCGAACTTTGGATTATAAGTCTAAATGCGAATATTTAAAAATTAATTACTGAGATTTATTATTAATATTACTACCGGACACAGATTCGTTTCTACTGTTTGAACAACCGAGGAAGCGGTGCATCATTAATGGCGAAGGCAGCTATTGGATCTCACGCTTCCGCTCTGTACTCTCTCGCCGTCGTCCAGTTCAACGGCAGCGGCAGCTCGAAGAATGATAAAGACCTTCGTGCAGGAGTGGCGTTGTGTGCACGCGCGGCGTATCTCGGCCACGTCGACGCACTTCGGGAGCTCGGTCACTGTCTGCAAGATGGTTATGGAGTGAAGCAGAACGTCTCCGAGGGACGCCGATTCTTAGTCCAAGCCAACGCGCGCGAGTTAGCCACCTTTCTAGCGGCGGCTCCGTCCGCAGTGGTGCCTAGCTCATGGCTGACGTGGAATCCCCACCGCCACGTGGCTGGCAACGGTTGTTCATTACTGAGTGATTTCGGGTGTAATGTACCAACTCCAGAAGCTCATCCTGCGAATCGGTTTTTAACCGATTGGTTTTCGGATCAGATGGGTAACACTCCGGGTCCGGGGCTCCGTTTGTGTTCACACTCGGGTTGCGGGAGACCCGAGACTAGGAGGCATGAATTCCGTCGGTGTTCCGTATGCGGAGCAGTGAATTATTGCTCTCGCGCATGCCAGGCGCTAGATTGGAAGCTGCGCCATAAGGTTCAGTGTGCACCTTTGGAAAGACGGGCAGATGAGGACGGTGACAATGTCGGCAATGGCGACGGTTATTTGAACGGCGATGGCAATGATCATGGCGATGACATTAACGGTGTTGACGGAGAAGCAATGGAGGAGAGTTAACGGCGAAGCGTGGACTGTGAATGTGACGGTAACGGCACGGGAGTCTGAGAAAGAGAGTAAAAGGTTGGGGACTGGAATGAAGAAAATGGGAAAATTTTAAGGCCATTTTTAAGAAGAGTATCTTACTAATCATTTATTATGGTCATTTCTTTCTTTTTTCTTTTTTTTCTTCCAAGCGATGTAAAATAGAGTTTATTTATTCAGTCGTAAGATCAAACCAAAATGAAAAACAAAGAAATCAAGTTTTTTTTTTTTAACCAACTGTTACAACTATCGAGGGTTGGAGAAGGGGACTCGATCACGAGATCCATGAACCTATGAGTCACAATTGCGCCCAGTGCTACAAACGCGAGAAAGAACCAAGTTTTAGTTCTTCTAATATATAGATTTGTTTTATTTATATATTATTATTCGACCATGTTTGATTTTAATAACATTTTTTAGTCTTAAAATTATTAATCCAAAACAGCATAATTTGGAATTTGAAATGTGAACATTTACTAAATTTATTAAGTATATAATCGTACACATTTGGTCTCAAACAGGACCAAATGATAACAGAAAATTGATATTGCTGGGCTTTTATCACACTTCTGAATGGACAGTAGATCACATGAAATGTGGGTCATGACAACTGCAAATTCTTGAAAAATAAAGTGAAAAAAAACATTGATTCCAATTAAGTGAGTGTTGTACAAAATTATTAGGTGAAGAGATGGGATGTTTAATGTGAAATATCTGAATAACCTACCACATTCAATGCTTGAAATCTGCCTTAACTTTAAGGTAAAGATTTAAACGAAGAAACCTCATCGATCAACCAGCAAACTTTTCACACATCAAGATCCTTAGTTTTCTTCATGCAAACGGTAATAATTTCATAGAAAGTTATAAGTTTATTATATATATATATATATATTTGGGCTATAAAAGTGTTAGGATTATTGGGTTTTAATCATTAAAAGCCCAATATTATTATTAATTTTGTTAATGAGAACAAAATTATGGTAAATTAATTATGAAAGGCAATTAGGCTAAAGAAATCCCACATTGAGTAATTAAGATACTTATGATTTGTTTATATTGAGATACAAATCATTAGAATGTAGTTAAGTAGAAAAGATGTATGCCCCTCGCGCGCCGTCCGTCCGCTCGGCTCGCCCCGCCGCGCGTGTCGCTGCCGCGAAGGCAGTCCTATCTTTTTACTACTCGGATTTCTGAAATGACTTTTCATATACCTGACTTTTCATATTCTGCTGAGTATTAAGTTTGAGACTTTTCACCTACCTGCAGAATTGATGTCAGATTAAGTGTGAGACTTAAATCCGAAATGAATATGATGTTAAGTGTTTAGACTTTTCATCTAACCCACTATGCATTGTCATTTAAGTTGTGATCTTTGGTAGGCCTGCTGTTGCAGCTATATAAGCTGCTCCAGCCTTATTCTTTATCTCATCCCGAATTTGCATATCATATCATCTATTTGAGAGTACTACACACTTTTTAGTGTTCGAGTGAGTCTGTCTGGGTTTCTGCTTCAACCCATACAGAGGTGTTTGGGACATTGTACCTTGGAACTCTCTTGTCCAGGAGGCTAGAAGTTGTAGGCGGGCAATTTAGAGTTTACGGGCACACGGTTTACTGTGGCCTCGTCCAACAACAAAGTTTATGCCCAGTTTATTTAAACTGTTTGTTGTAAGTTTTTACTGTTTCGAGCATTTTATTATAACAGAGTATTTGTTTTTAAGAAAACAGAACCAACAAAAAGTTCACAAGATTGTGATAAAACTTCGTTAAAAACTTGTACATCTGTTAAAGAAATGGCTGAGGAGTTCGGTAGTGAATTGTAGTTCATATGTCTATGTATATTTCATCTCATCAAAATCTGTAAATATGATCTAATAAGGAGGAAATCCAGTAAATTCAATAAGCGATGCTTAGCACTTTAAGCAAATACTAAATTATATTTTCTAAATTTAAACTTTAAAATTGTTCATTTGCACCCTTAAAAATATATACATTTATTGGGACCAATATCTTGTACTGAATAATTATTGTGGGCTCGTCAAGGGCGTATCCACATACAACCCGTATCCACATACAACCCCTTTGCTTGAAAAAAATTATATTTTATCCCCTAAAAATTATAATTTGTCATTCAAAAATTAAATCTTAGAGTTTTTTAATTATTTAACCCCCAAAAAAATTATATTTATCAAAATAACCTAATTTTTTTTATCAAAGTAACCGAAGTCGTCAATTGTCTTATTCAGATAGCGAATTCGGTTACTTTGATAAAAAAAAATTTATTTTGATAAATACAATTTTTTGGGTTAAATAGTTAAAAACCCTTGAATCTTATCCCCTTTTAATTATTTTTGACCCCATAACTTTTTTTTGTCTAGATTTTTTATTTCAAAATTTTTTGCTCACTCTTCCGAATTTTTCTATATCAGCCTAAGAGTGAATAAAGATAAATGTGCCCATAGAAAAGTTAAAAAAGTGACAAATAGGATGATATAGGGTATCCTAGGTAGCAAGTAATTATAATTGACGATTCAGGCAAGACTCTGTAAGTTTTTCTCTAGTCCACTTGATATGTTTTGGTCAAAAATTGTCAGATTGCAAGAGATTTGACCAAAGCACATAAAAGAAAGAAAAAAATAAAGAAAAAAGAATGGATTAGAAAGAGGGCAAAGGTAAAAAGTTAAGGAGACAATGCATTATGCAAGTGGAGAATGTGCTTTGTCTGAGATAAGCTTTATGCTCCCCATTTCAAAAATAAACATACAAAAACATAAGAATTATAAAAGGGCATCTAATAGTGGAATGCACTTATTCCTTCTTTTATCACTAATTATTATCACTACTAACTTTATAACCTCAACCCAAATTAAAAAAAAAAAAACATACAAGCCCAACTAGTAGGAAAGAAAGAAAGTTATGGAGCTCTCCGGCCTTAGTCTTGTCGGGATGGATAAGAGCTCTTGTCCATTTTGAGAAAACTCGAGTCCGAGTCGCGCTTGACGCATAAAAATTGGTCTAACACATCCCAATCAAAATAGAAAAGAAAAGAAAGTTATGCCGTACCTTCGAAAATTAGACTAGATTTTTATGTGGAAAAAATATTAACTTAAATTCACAAATTGTATATCAAAATTTAAAAAAGAAATCATTTTTCGACCAATAGTCCACTATTTGTGGTCCAAACTCCAAAAACAAAGAAGGAAAAAACCCATTTGAAGCCATATTTGTTGGTTGGAGATGCAACTAATTGTTGGTTGAGAATGCAAGGACATACCACTACAAATAGGGCAACAATGAATGACACTATATTTCCAACAAATACAAACTTTCTGCATTTGGGATTCAATCCCTATTTTGTTCCCCCCCATGTGTCTTGATTTATTTCTTCCCCTCCTTATGAACAAACTCATATCACTACGCCTTCCCACAACCAATGTCAATACTATCATCAATGTCTTGACGTTAACGCGATCCCTACTACATCATGAACTCTACGTTTTAGATGAATGGACTACTAAACATATTCCGACAAATAGATTATTTAAAACAAAAGGATTTTTAGAAAGGAATTCTGTTTTCTCTTCTATTTACCACGGCATCAACGAACAGTCAAAGTATCAGTATATTTATTAATTTTTCTACTTCTTCTTCCAAGTGCAAGATAACCCCGAAGGCTGTTGTCTGCATTTCGATGTTTTTATATTTGTCTTGTTGATGTTGTGAGATATGAGACTTTTGCTTTCTAGGGAGGAAATTTGTTACAACCATTCCATTTATGTGATCTTTACAACATGGCCATCGGTTAGACTTAGGGTTTTAATTGCACTTTAATTGTGATCGACAACTACTTATCAGACCTTCTTCATGTACATTAATTTTCTTTGGTGTTTGCGTGACTAAATTGAATGCAAGTTTTAGGCTAGATTTTCCACAAGCAATTATGAAAGTAGAATATATATTCATAATATTTAAAAGGACCACGATTGATTTAATAATCTCTAATAAAGTTTGATTAACTTGTGATATTGTCATATAATAGTAAATTGATGTTATTTGTCGAATAATTTGATACATACAATCAAATTTCATACATCAAGTTGTTAACTAACACATAAAATCTTTAAAGTATGTGCCGCCACGCTTTACAATTCCTCCCAAGCAAAATTTTAAATAAAATATGATAAAAATAAATTCAAAAAGATTCATAATTTTTTCAAGCAATGCAACTACTATAACTTGTTGTAGGAATCTTGTATCGGATGTGTGTCTTTAGAATAAACAAAGATAAAGTAGCAAGATGATTCAATGAATGTTTGTCGATGGAATCTCCGTACTTGAAACGATATTGTCCTGCTACAGTGCTCACGGTTTAGGCGTGTTTCTTTGTCCGTTTTCCTACGTATCCTCCATCTTTGACTTTTCTATGCTTAATTTCAATCCAACGTCTTAAAAAAGAGTACTAACTTGTAGGGTTGGGCAAAACTATTAATTGGTGGCAATGTATGGATGAGTTCAATGCTGTCCTTATGAACATATCAAACATTCTCTTCCAATGGTTGCTATACTTCAGGACACTGGCCCAGGATAACAACCACTATACTCGTGATACCTTGGAGAATTATTATCTCTATTTTAAGTCAAATATTTGGTGGAAAAAAAAATAGTAGAGAAAGTTACTATTATTTCCCCTAATAAGTGCATCAAAATTGTACCAAATTACCTCATGCATGGCTACAAAATTAATGACAATATGGACGTCTCACCAGAAGAAATTAGAAGCATGTTACTAGCCCCCTTTTCTTGCTTTTTCATGCCTCGAGATTCTATATTGAAATATAACTTTATTTGATAAAATCTCTTTTTCTTATATTATTTTTTCTCAACTTTAATTGTACTAGAATTATGTACGCATGATAGTGACAAAACACATAAATATGTTAAGATTACAGCATATCAAAATAAATTAAAATCTAACTTACAAATAAATTAAAGCACAAGCTATATAAATATTTGAATCACATATATCCGACAACAAATTGGTAGGAGACCAATCATATTTGAAAACTCAAAACATTTATAAGACAGTCAATTCAATATGGTATCAGAGTTTCTATCTAGTACTGATGTTTTGAGCTTTTTCAAAACTCACAAATAACAACTCCATCACATGTGATATTCACTTGATGGACATTCCAAAAAGAGGAACAAAATGGCCGCAAGTGGGGTGGAGTTTTAAATAATAAATTATCTAACATCTCTAAAGCTCGAGCTTTTAGATTAAACGACAATTTAACAGTCTTATGCTAATGCTAGCAGTCGAAAAGATTCGTTTATATAGAGATGAATTAACTATATCAATGTCATATGACAAAAGAAATACAAGTTATGCAAGTATAGTACTAGGCTGAACAAATCCTCGAGCATCGTTGCATGTATCCAACGCTTAGTTTGATGTCGTCCTTATCGTTTGATATCGTCTCTAACATCATCGTCCTTAAGGGATAATTGAATTTTTGTAATGTATGATAATTGAATTTTTATAATGTGATTGCTATACGCTGTCTCTCCTACACTATCTCTACGACCAATATAAGCATTGTTAATATTAATTAATCAATAATGCAGCTCCACTAAAATAAAATTAAATTAACTTTAAACAAGGGAAATTTGGAGAACAAAGTCTGCTGAACTTGCCTACTGAACAGGCAATTAAATTTTTCAGCCATTTCCTTTTGGCATCATTGTACTTAAGAAGCCACTGGCTACTCAATGCAATTAATATGAATTGACTTCGTAAAATCACAAAGTATTTCAATTTTATTAAACGTTAGCAGTGGTGTACCCAATAATTCTTCTGTGTGTTCATGGATGGATGTTGAATCATCTACCGTCTAAGGCATAACAACCCTTACCTATCTCACGTTGTGCATATGTCCACTTGTCACTTAGTAGAGGGCTTTGCGATGCAACTGTTTAAGGAAATAAAATTGCATATCTGCTAACAGCTATAACTTTTAAATTTAGTGGTAAGTGTTTGATCCTAACAATTTCTCTAGTATTTTTTTCTTTCGGATTTAATGTAATTAGTCAATACAATATATTTAACGTAAGCATTATCTCGTGTTTTCATCATCTCTTTGCATGATTATGGCCCGTTTGCTTTCTACGGTGTACACGATTATATATATATATATATATATATATATATATATATATATATATATATATATATATATATATATATGGGCCACCATGAAATGGAATGTTATGCAAAGAAATAAAATTCTAGTGTCTCAATTATATTGTGGGGGTGGATTCTGGTTGTTTCCACATTATTCGAATCAAATGAAATATAAAATATTCAAGTATATCTTAATCCATGTCTTTGTTTCGATTATTCAGACCCTACACTTATGAGTGTCAGCCTAGACACTCTTAATTTTGGAAGATTGTCTAGTTTTTTTTTCTTTTTGTGTTGTAAAGTGTTAGAGAAAATAAATAGAAGATAACATAATTTTTTACGTGGAAAACTTCCAAAAAGAAGAAAAAACCATGAGACCTTATCCAGCATAAAATGTTCACTATACTACCGTTGATGGATTACAATTTGAACAATGAGATTAAACAAAGAACTATGATGAAAAGACCGAACATATATTATATTATGCTCTATTTGGAGTCTTTTTCTGCCCAAAAAAGTTCAACTCATTACAATGACATCCTAGGATTGTATTTATAGTATTGAATCTGTTGGTTAATACGCGTAAAATCCAATGCATGATATCATCTGATCGTGGCATTATTGGCTTCAGACGTGTCCGATAAATCCGTGTCATTTTTTAAACTTAGAGTTCAACCGCACACCATCATCTCAACAAATAACAATATTTTAAAAGAAAGATCTCCTGTGAGAAAAGCTTATCGATGCATTCGAACCGATACAAAACCTTGTTCTCATTATTGGAACACCACACAAAAGAGTTTGGTCTAAATCATAAATGAATAGGGTTGTATGACAAGTGTCTCTTTATGCCAGAATTTGGACCTACCCTACCTCTAAGGACAGATTAATGACTCATATTCGTTTTGGGATGTGAGTAGGGGTGAGCATTCGGTTATTTCGGTTAAAAACCGAACCGAATTAACCAAAACCGAGAAAACCGATTGTTTTTACAAAACCGAACAATTCGAACTTTTTTAAGAAACCGAACAAACCGAACGAATAAAATATCTGTTAATTCGGTCGGTAACCGAATTAACCGATATTTTTGAAAAATGTAAAAAAATTATAAAAAATAAATTAAAAACTGATTTTAAAAATATAAAAAAATAATAAAAATCTGGTAGATGTTAAATCGGTTAACCGATATTTTTAAAATCAAAACGATAACCGAACCGAATTAACCGATTTAACCGATATTTTGAAAAAAATAAAACCGAACTTCCGAATTGACCGACCTGAATTTTCAAATTTACTCGGTTCGGTCGGTTATTTCGGTTAAACCAAAGTTTTACTCACCCCTAGATGTGAGTCCCATATATTTTGGTGTAGGACCTATATCCCAAAATAAATCCAAGTCATTGATCATAGAGTTAAGATAATAGTTGTATATATAAAAATACACATATAACTAGTAAATGATATATTATATATATATTTCCAAATTTATTCGGTTCGGTCGGTTATTTCGGTTAAACCAAAGTTTTACTCACCCCTAGATGTGAGTCCCATATATTTTGGTGTAGGACCTATATCCCAAAATAAATCCAAGTCATTGATCATAGAGTTAAGATAATAGTTGTATATATAAAAATACACGTATAACTAGTAAATGATATATTATATATATATATATATATATGTATATATATATATATGTATATATATATATATATATATATATATATACACCATTTTCAATAGCATTTGTGTATCACTACAACAGATTGGGCCTAAACTTGTAGACCCACACAAATGAAATTGGGCCTCATATATCAAATCAATTTATAAATAAGTGGGCTCATCGAGAAATGAAACAGAGCGTCTATAGACTTTAAGCCGAATATAAACAAGTGATTGATGAGGATTTTTGATAAAGCCCACTAGTATAGCATCCGTGGTTGAGGTATGTGGTAAAAGTTTCGCAATTTTCACGTTTGCTTTGCTGCCTCATCGATCGATTCACGCCATTGATTCAGGTAAATCGATCCACAAAATTCAAAATTTTATCGGTTTGATTGGTTTTCTGTTTCAAACTTTGTCCGATTTCTATTTTCAGCTACATACGTGATCAAGTGTTTTCAGTTTCTGTTCAATCTGTTTTCAGAATCTAGGGTTCATACAAAAATATAAGAAGCTAGAATTTGTGTTCTAATTATTTTCATATTAGCCACCACGATTCCATCAAAGTTACTTTTCATCCCTAATCCAAGTGAAGTTGTTTTTAGTATTGCGTGATCTTGTCTAACTCAAAAAATGTATGATTTATTTTTTAATCCTTTTCTGTTGGTTTATTATTTTTAAGATACAACTGAACCTAGTGTTTCAGTTTCCACTGTTCAAATCAACTGAGAAAACATTGTAGCCTTTAATTTTGATGTTTGTATTTTTGAAATGTGATGTGGAAGGATGGGATTCATAATGGAGTTTACGGAGAACTTGATTCTGCGTTTGATGGAGGATCCGAAGGAGAGGGACAGGAAATTTAGAGAGCGTTTGTATGAAAGGAAAGACAAGTGCCAGAAAACTAAGGAAATGTGGAGCTTACCTCTGCGTCCCTATGGATTCTGGACTTTCGAGCGGCACAATGCTCAGATTTTCTGGGATTCTCAGATTAACCAAGTTCCAGGGCGCAGGGATCCATATGCTGACCTCCTCCAAGAAGATTCTTCGTCCTCCTCATCCAAATAATTGGTCAGATTGTAACATGTTCCCTTTTTTTTTGGTCGAATTGCCAGTGCATGAAACTTTGTACGAGTTATATTACTTTGAGCTTGTGACATTTTAGGACTAAATACGATATAGGTTTTAGGTCCCCATAATTCTTATAGACTACATTTTGGTGCAGACTATTTGAGGGTTTACGGGTAAAATTAGTTTCTTTCTTCATAGAAAATGGTTGCTTCTGAGATTTTGTTTTAGATGGACAAAAAAATTAAGTTGTTAATATTGGTTATGGTTACCATTTGTGTTTATATATGTATATATTTGTGTTTTTTTTCTGGCTACGTGTTGCAGATAAACAAAAGACCGAGCAAGCTCTACGTTCAAGACTTGTTATTATGTTAAAGCATATTGCGACAATTCTCCTCTGCATCTATGTTATTGATAATTTGTTGTAAGTTTATTTCTATCCTATTACATGAATTGTTATACATCCCATGGAAAATCAAATTAGATCCCACAATGAATTGTTATTCAATGTGGTTATGCACTCTTTTTAATAGGAATCCATTTTTTGAAGGATCCTGGCTTTTGTACTTCTGTGCGATCGTAATATCCTTCTGGTGAGTCATTTGTGACGGGATATCAATATAGGTCAAGCGAAGTCCAGGGAAGCAACGGAAGAATCATTTCGGCGACATTTGCAAAACGTTTCATAAACACGTTTCATCTTACGAAGTTAGAGCAGAAACAAGCCTGTTAAAACTGGAGGAGATTTACATAATTATATATGCCAACTGTTTGCTTCTGACTATCCGAATTCAAATGGTTCCATTACAATTTAGCCTCAGATCTTACTTTGCTTTACCAAACTTAATCAAGACTTATTTCTCTCGGCAAATATCGTCTGTGTAGTTATTGATTCCTCCATTTTCCTCTTCAGTTTCTAATTTCATAACCTGAACAGCCACAAAATGTATACCACCAAGACAAAAATCACACATACAAAAATATCAGTTCTAAATAATTTACAGACAGCTTTCAATCCACAAGATCAAATGGGCCATTGCCATCCATATTATGAAACTCTCAAAGCCACACCAAAAAGAATCCCGACTCTCTACTCCTTATCTGATTCATTTTCGCTTGAGCTGCCAGTATCTATCTTCTTACCTACAGCCGCCTCCACCTGCTTATACTCCTTTGCCATTTCTTCAACAGGAACCATGGGACATAGTTAAAAAAACTATACCCTTGTGTCGCCATACCTTTAACCAAATTGTTGTACTTCGCCGACTGGTGTACAGCTGCAGGAACAGCGACCTCCGATGCCCCGTGCAGAGCAGGATACTGGTTAGCTTTGAACCAAAACAGACCGAATTGGTTCACAGCTATTTATTTTTAAATTACACCAGCATGGGAAATTGCAGCTAATGGACCAGCAACTTTTAGCTTCCTTTGCCAAGTCTTGTGCTATTAGTGATGCCTTATTCACGACTGACTGGGCTTTAGAGACGGCTTTCTTGGCTGCGGGTGGAGCACTCTCATCAAATTTGTGAGCCGCCTCGTCCACCAAAGAAACAAGAATGAAATCTGAGCTCGAGGATCCATACGATGATGGAAGTAAAAAGAAATTGGACACCATATAACTCGGCGCTGCAATGCTGTGAATTGTGGGATCCTTGGACTCGGTGGAAGAAGGGATGGTTAGAATGATTATATCACCTTGGAACTTCCATAAACAAATCTCTTTGAGGTTATCTTCTATGTTTGTTTTGTTGTTTTCTGAATCAATTGTAGAGCAGGTTAGTTCGAGTGTTCTCCACTTGATTTCTGAACCAAATTCGATTTAATATCTCGGTGTAAACACTTTAAGAATCATCTTAACAATTTCAACTGGCGGGTTTACAGCAGCAGACTCGAATCCCCATCAGCGATCCTCAACAAACTGCCATCTATCTCCCAAACTATCAAAAATAACATTTTAATGTTTACTTATGTTATTGTAATAATAGTAAATGTTATTAGTGAAATGTAAATCGACGATTAATAAAGAGCTTGGAAAAAAAACAATTAGCATTTTCATAGGAATTGCAAGATGAGTCGAGCACCTCGTGAATCATTCGATTTGAACTCGAGTGTTGTTGAGCTTTAATCTTTATACAATTATCAATATTTATATAGGTTGCATTTGAACTGAAGGATTTGGATTTGATAAAAGGATTGGGGAAGATTTCAAGTAATTCTATTTTGTTGGAATTTGAAATCCATTACATTTGCGAATAAATAAGTAAAAATTTTAAATGGATGAATTTCAAATATATGGATTTCAAAATTACCCAAACAAGTTAGATGGATTTATTATTATGGATTTGAAATCCTGAACTCCAAACCATGAATCCAAATGTAATAGTGAATTCATAAATTTTGATTAAAATACTATAATAATTAAAATTTAATGAAAACGATAATTTTCCTTATCGTTCAACATTACGAAGAACCCTTAGGCTCCATAGCAGCAATTTCTCCTGTTTTTTTCTCTCTTAAAAATCAACATGGCCACTAATTAACCTTGCAAGAAATGCTATAAAAAATGTTAAAAGTGATGTTTAAATTAGAGGTATCAAACGGGTCGTGCCAGCCATTTAATCGTACCGGCACGATTTGGAAACGGGCCCTGTCGTGCCGGCACGGTTTGGAAACGGGCCTGCCGTGCCGGCCTATTTCCTCCAAAAGGATGGCCTGACATGGCCCTACGGGTCGTGCCATACATGGCCCATTTCAATTATTTCTTTTTTGTTTAATATTTTTTGTTATACCGATCGATCGGCACCATTTTGCCTATTGATCGGTCGAGGCCAAATATTGAAATATAATGAAAGTATTCTTCGAATGCTACCGATCTATCGGCATGGATGTTGCCGATCGATCGGTAGCATTACAAAATAAAAAACTTTCGTCCTCACGGGCCTAAACCCTTGGCCCGGCACGACCCGTCACTATAGCTACACGGGCCGTGACGTGCCCGTGCCATGTCTCGTGACGTCCCACCCGTTTGACTATGGGTTTGATATCATTAACACATTGAGCATATTTGTAGTTTATTGAATCACATATTGAAATCAATGGAATGGAATTATAATATATAGAAATAACAAGGAAATAAACATATCACATAATATGATTTTTTTTTTAAAATAATTGATAAAATGAAAGATTTTTTAAAAATTATTTTTTGTCTATTTGAGACGCTTGCAAAGGGTGAGTCCATCTCCGATGGAAAGGAGGGCCAATTCAATACGTGAATCATTGGCCAGGAAATCATTGAAATCTACGACAGCTTGTCTCCATACCCTCAAATAATTCTCCATTTCATCGTCCTCAGAGATTGCTACTGTGCCACCCCACAAGGTGTTGTCATAGGCTATAACTCCTCCAACTTTGACCAATTTCAATAACTCCTCATG
The DNA here is from genome assembly GCA_907163345.1 of Haberlea rhodopensis. Lineage (NCBI taxonomy): Eukaryota > Viridiplantae > Streptophyta > Magnoliopsida > Lamiales > Gesneriaceae > Haberlea > Haberlea rhodopensis. Next base: position 16,363 of record CAJQUN010000847.1, read on the forward strand.
GTAGTTTATGTAATTATCTTTATCAGCATCCACAAATGCAAAATCAAATGTTCCGCTCTCACCCTGCAAATTAATTCTGTATCAAATTTGTGGAAAAAAATATAAATGTTCATGATCCTTCGTACTTTTTAATGTAAAATATTTTAACTACTAAATTGGGGTTCAGAACTATAGAATTAATTAATTACATTTGCCACAAATTCCTTGAGAACGATATTGGCATCAGACTGTATGAACTGGATTTTGTGCGCCTTTTGGATGAATGGCAGTCCGGTCTCAAATGCTTCCCTATCCGGATCAATTGCTACTATCTGAAACATTAACATAATTTTAAAAATATAAATAAATATTTTTTCACATTCTATAGATAAAAAAACATTGTTTTATTCAACAAAATTTACGTACTTTTCCATCGTCGGGAATGGCTAGAGCAGTCAATAGAAGTGAATAGCCGGTAAAGACTCCGAGTTCGATGGTCTTCTTTGCATTCATAACCTTAAGCAACATCGATATAAACAATCCCTCGTCGGCGGGTACATTCATCATACTCCTGAGCAATTTTTCATATAGTTTGTGAATAATTATTAGATCTGTTTTTTTCTAAATATATATAGTCAGAAATATATCATAAATCTTTACGTGAAATTATATTTGTCGACAGTAGCCATCCTTAATTCTTTGAGTTGTTCATGCTCCCTGGGATAGGCTGTTGTTTCCAAAATGTACTGTATACAATTTAAAGAAAAAATTAATTATAAAAAAATAACTATAACCAGTTATGGAAAACAATAAATATAGATAATACTTATCTCTAAAGAAAATCAAATGTGGTATCGCTAATAATTATCTTACTCCAATATGATTTGTAAATATACATTTTTAGCCTCATGTGATATCGCTAATAGACATTTTATCCGTTGTAATTTGTAGATATGTATTTTACCACGTGTGGTTTGCAAAACATAGCAAACTACCCCTCACACGGATGATGTTTTGCACCTATTCACAAACCACAGTGTGTAAACTGCTTATTTTCAAACCACATGGATGTAAACCGCTTATATTGAAAATCATAGGGATAAATTGCTTATTTTCAAATCACGGGATGCAAGTCTATTTAAAAACCACATGAGATTCATTTCCAAAACCCTTAAATCTTCGGGGGACTTCTGAGTCAACTCTTAGTAAGTTACAAATCATTAAGCGATACATTAATTGTTGAATAACAACGTAATAATATAGAAATATTATAGTTTTGTGAAAAATGGAAATAAAATGATTATCTCTTAATGACATCATATATCCTAAAAGTCATGATCAATCCATTTAAGTAAAAAAAAATACCTAAATTTTGAATATTTTGTAATAAAAGCTTTAGGAAGACATAAACTACTACAAGAACTAGAATTTTGGCTGAAAAATAATAATTCTATAAAGAAATGTAACCTTGGAAAGATCATGGCTCTGCAGAATGGTGCCCGTAAACTTTTCTTTCATTGTTGAAGATAATGAAGTCAAGGAGAGATCCTGAATTGTATGAATACAAAAAAAGAATTTGAAACAATGAAAATAAATGATGAATTTGGTTTTGGTTATGCTTTTCCTTTGCCAAAAGCGTAGGTAGCCCTATATATAAGGTCTATGTTGCCAAATAACAACGCGTGAAGATTGAAAGTTTCAATGGGAAAATGTCCCAACTCCCAACTCAACTAACTTTTTATTGAAATTATTCATTATACTTTTCTTAAAATTATTTGTACGATGTGTTAGGCGGCATTGGTGCTTGCTTTTCCACCACCAACACCGCAGCAAAGGCTGCTTCTTGCAACTGGTTTGCATAGGGATGAGATTCTTGCAACAGCAGTTTTAAATACAGTCTGGTCTAGATAAAATATTTTTTTTAAAAAAATAAATTGCGAATAATATTTTCTTAGTGGGGAGGGACAAATGTATTTTACAGACTTGAACTTGAGTCTTGGACTTGGACGCATGTGACAAACCAATAGAGCTAGTCAGCCAACTAAACGCCAATAAATCGGATTAAAACTTCCCACATCTGAGATTCCATGTTGTCAGAATATATTATTAATGATGACTAAAAAACAGGAATATACATACCAAAAAAAAAAAAACACATAAGGCTTACATCTAATCCTTGCACATGGGTTTGACATGGCATGCTCAACCTAAAAATGTCTTACGAGAACTAATATTCAGGTTAAATTCTTTTGAAAAGATTATCAATGAATTTGAGTTTCATTAATAGAGGTTCCACAAGTACAATAGATTTCTATGTGTAATGGATTGAATTTATTCGAAAAAATAAAACATAAAATTTAAATACTTTTGTTTATAAGAGAATGGTTCACCATGTTAGTGGTGAACCACTAATATGATAATCCGACCCTTGTACGGTTTAAAAGATTTGAATTGTACTATTATAATCGTTGAAAAAATAAAAAAAATGTGCTTAATGAATTGAAATTAAGGATGAAAAAAATCAGAAAATACAGATGGAGGAAAAAACGGGCGAAACCGGGCGAGAAAACACTCAGTTTTAGGTTTTTCATGAATGGTTGTGTACTCTTTCCTCTATAGATGCGATTTTTCATGGAAAAACACTTCCAAAATGTGTCTTTTGATGGTGTCTTCTGATTTACTATAAAAGGAACATCATATGGTTGAATTAAAACAATTTTTTTTGGAAGACCAAAGTGATCATTGAGAGCAAAAACTCTTCATATTCATATTGGTCATCTTCCATTTGTTGGTTGAGTGCCTTTAAACCTTTTTGGTTTAAGTATTTGTGATTTGAAGTGCTGTTATCACAAATTATAGTCGTCGTATCTTGGAAACGATTGCCGCTAACCGTGAGCAACATAGCAGAGCAATATCGTTACAAGGAAAAAATGGTAGAACTCTTGCCTCGAAATCCTACAAAGTCATTATTACATTGCTTGCTATTATTCATAAGATACATATCCCTACTAACATTACTACAATCTTGCAAAAGATAATTGTAATAATTGGCTTCATCGAGTGGAACAACGACTACGGTACATGGAGAAAGGCCTGAGAAATTCAATGGGAATGATTTCAAGAGATGGCGACAAGAGATGTTGTTTTACTTGACCACTTTGAATTTGGCAAGATTCTTAACCGATGATGCTCCTAGGGTTGAAGATTGAGAAATCGACACCCAAAATAGGGCTGCACTTTGATGCATGGAATCAAAACGACTTTCTTTGCAAGAACTACATCCTAAACGGGTTAGACAATAAATTATATAATGTTTATTATGGGAATCTCTGGAAAAGAAGTACAATCCGAGGATACCGACATAAAGAAATTCATTGTTAGACAGTTCCCAGATTTCAAGATGGTTGACACCAAGCCGGTGATGGCGCAAGTGCAAGATTTACAAGTGATCTTGCATGATATTCACGCAGATGGAATGAGTCTAAGTGGTTCATTCCAAGTGGCCGCGATGATTGAAAAGTTGCATCCTATGTGGAAGGACTTTAAGAACTATCTCAAACACAAGAGAAATGAGATGAGTCTTGAAGACCTTGTGCTTCGATTGCGAATCGAGGAGGATAACAATACGTCCGAGAAGAAGGCATGTAGGAACCAAATGGAAGCACATGCGAACTTGGTTGAACAACATACCAGATCAAAGCGAAAGTTTGACGTAATGCCTCCAAAAGTGGAATGGCCGAAACGGACACAACCATAAAAACAAAAAACAAAGGTTAGAGTTGTTACGATGTGTTACACCAACGACTAAATTGTGTTACACCAACGACTAAATTGTTCAAGACTATAAGTTCACTATTAAGTCAAGTAAATCCGACTGAATACTACTACGGAAGGTTCAAAGTTGCAAGCTACATCTTCCGATGCTATAACGATTCATTAAAGACGCTCGTTGCATTCATGCATTAGTTTTAATTCATGTGGGTGATTGTTGGAAAAATGTGCTTAATGAGTTGAATTTAAGCATGGAAAAAGCAAAAAATACGAATAGAGGAAAAACGGGCAAAATCGGACAAGAAAACACTACCCGGGAAAAACCCGGGTAGTGTAGGCAGCCCTGGGGCGCTGCCTGCTACCTGGACATTGCCCAGGCAGTAGGGCAGGCGCCCTAGCGCCGTGTTTTCCGTTCAACATGCAGTTTCGGGGTTCTCATGAATGGTTGTGTACCCTTTTGGGTATAGATGCGATTTTTCATGGAAAAACACTTCCAAAATGTGTCTTTTGATGGTGTCTTCTGATTTACTATAAAAGGAACATCCCATGGTTGAATTAAAACACTTTTTTTGCAAGATCAGAGTCATCATTGAGAGCAAAAATTCTGCATATTCATATTGTTCATCTTTCATTTATTGGTTGAGTGCCTTTAAACCTTTTTGGTTTAAAATTTGTGATTTGAAGTGCTCCTACCACAAATTATAGTCGTTGTATCTTGGAAAATGTTTACTGCTAACCGTGAGCACCATAGCGGAGCAATATCGTTTCAATGACAAATAGTAGAACTCTTGCATCGACATCCTACAAAGCCGTTGTTATATTGATTGCTATTATTCCTAAGATACACATCTCTACTAATATTACTACAATAATTGACTACAATTTTTGATAAAAATGACAAATACTTGATGCTAGTGTTGATTTCCTTAACTTATAAACGGTGCAATTATTGGAAAATGATTGTTGAGAGTAATAATTGTCTATGTTGGGAGAACGATTGAAAGGTTACACTCTAAATATTATACGATTTACAATATTAGATCTAACATTGGTACTGCTATGATTATTTTTGATAAAACGACAAAACATTTAATTTAAGCCATAAGATGTGTAGTCCTGTTACTACTGTAAACGAGATTGAAATGAAATTTCTTAAACGTGGAAACTATCTAAATAAAAAAAAAAGAAATCAAAGCAATGCCAAATAATCATTGACCATTAACATATATTAAAAAGAGATGGATGACTCTCCAAGCCAAAAAGATAATGCCAATTAACAACATAAGCAAAAAAAATAAAGTGAAAGAAATGAAATTATTAGTAGAACATGGTCTCAATTATGCCTATTTTTAAAGCAAGAACATGGTAATTATTAGTAGGAAGTCAAACATATTTTATTTTCTTTCAATAATTTTCAAAATTAATTATTTAGAAATTAATGGCTAATGGCAGACCATAAATGCACCAAATCATTAATACATTTAGTTTTGGTATTAGCTGGTGGCCACCAGTTGTTTACTAAAATGAAGAATCTCTATTTAATATTTAGTTTATTTAAGAATAATTTGTTTATTAAAAAATTAAATTATTCATTCAAAACTTTTCTCTAGAATATTATGGTTATGAAAATATCGTGAATGTTATTGGTATGTGTCATTTTTATAATTATGTAGATGTGATTTGGTTTTCATATTGATTTATGGACGATTTTATGTTTTTTTCTATGTTTCAGGAACCAATGTTGAAATGCATAAAAATATAGGAAATGAGCCAAAAATGATGAAGAATGACCAAACCGAGCGAACGCGTAGAAGCCAATGAAGAAAAGAAAAAAAATATAAAAAAAAAATAAATGAGCTCGATCGCTCGAGATTCAATCTCGATTGCTCGAGATTCAATCTCGATCGATCGGCGTGGACAGCAACTTTGCTCGATCGCCCGGAGTAGTTTTCTGAAAAATAAATTCCTTATAGAGTTTGTGTCCATGAAGGAAGCTCAATATTCCCTTTCCTCTATATCTTGGAGACGAAAATCAGACTTTTGGGACCTTTTGGCACATAATAAACCCTACATACTCAGTTACCATCATTCTTCATCTTCCCCAACCATCCATACACCATAATTCCATTGAAGATGAGAAGCATCGGAAGAGACGTGATGACGGAGCAATGCAATGAGTCAACGACTCTCGTTATTTCCGTATTTATAACTCTAGTTCTATATTTTCATTAGATTTTGATGTTTAGAATGTTGTAAAAAAAGTGTATGCATTATTATTTGATGAAGATTGTTGGCTAGGTTTGTTGTCAAGACTAAGTGGATCATTTGTATGAACCGATAATTCAATTTTAGTGTTTTTGATTGATTCTTATATATCTAAGTGCATATATTATTGTTCTTCATGCTTTTAAGGGCCATCCTTGAATGATAATTAATTGTAATTGAGATTGAGAGGATTAATTGCAATACGATATAGTGATTTATGCCGTGGATTTGAGACTGAGATCGAGAGACAAAGTCAAATACACGTGTGATATATATATATATATATATATATATATATATATATATATATATATATATATATATATATATATAGTAATTGAAGACTAGAAGTTTTCATAGATCGACATACAGTATTATTTTCTAGTCTCGTGGGTTCGACACTCATACTTTTTATATCATTATACTAAAACTTGACACCGTGCACTTGCGATACACAATCGCTACACTGAAAAATACTGTTTAAAATAATAGCGATCAGTTATTGATTTCGATAATATAATTTGTGATACAAAAAATAATTTGGAAATATATTTTAATTTTTTTGATTTAAAAATTATATATTTTTAGTAGCGTATAGATTTTATATCATGAGATAGTTGTCTAATATTAATAAGTTACTCGCTGTGTAGCTACATATTATTAATTATCTGCCGATAATCAAACACACTCATACATATTATTTGGTCTCTAAAACACACTTATTTTCTTTCTCAAAATACACATTCGCGTAATAATATTATTCTTATAGGAGACATAAATATAACAAAACAAAAAATAAACATAAACTTTATTATATATCACTATACTTTAATATATAAAAATAACCCCATTTCATTTTAAATTGATTCTTTCCTTTTTTTTTTATTCTCTCAAATTGCTATTCTATTTTAAAACAAATATGGTTAGTAAATTTTTGAAACTTATCTGAAAACATGTATCATTTTCTTTTAATTACCACCTATTTTTAATTTAATTTTGATTTCTTTCTGATTTATAACAAAAAATTTTATAAATAATATTTCCCTTTGGATTCTAATATATTAAAAGATTAAATTATTAAACGTAACTATAAATTATATATTATTGTACACATGTATATTATTTTATACATGTAACATCTTTTGATTTCTTTCTGATTTACAACAAATTTTTTTATAAATAATATTTCCCTTTGGATTCTAATATATTAAAAGATTAAATTATTAAAAATAACTATAAAATATATATATTATTGTACACATGTATATTATTTTATACATGTAACATCATGTGTGCATAAAGTGGTATGTTAGTCATCAACAAATATAATAATATCGCTTGGAATTAAAAAATATAATGACACTCTTTAATGATCTATACACTGAAACAAAGCTGTAATTGTTTTATGGAATAATGTAGCTAATCAATTCGTTGGGAACTTCAGACACCAACTACAGTATGTTCCAACTATGTTTGAACAAGCTACTCCTATGCAATGCTTGGAAATTAATCATCTTAATTTAAATAAGTTTGGTTTGATAGTTAGGAGATAATTGTGTAATGATTATCCTTTTGTACATTTGGATTCGATTTTGAGATAAATCGAATATGGTTGAATATTATGATTGAGTCATAATTATTGAATTGATAAATAGTTGGGATGAATGATGTGAGTCATTAAGATAATTATAAGTTTGAATTTCTGAGGTAATTATTGAAGTTGAATAATGATTATGTATTTATAAATAAATAATTATTGGGTAAAATCTATAATGAGGATCAAAGTCTAGGGACTAACTTATAAAATGATAATTATATTATCATTTACCACACACGCACAACACATACAACAACTCCCCCTCTCTTCGACCTCTTTATCGCCCCTTTCTCTTTTTCCCTAAAGAGAATGTCGCTTTAATGATTCAAACATGAGTTCAAGCTCGAGTCTTGGTTCGAGATTATGGTGGTAGGATCATTTTGCTCTTTCCTTGGTTATTATTGATTGTGAAGTTATTTTATGACTTGCGGGTTTGTTTGTGAATTAGGATTGGAGAGTTGAGTTTTATGTTGATGGAATGAAGATTTAGGGTGTTTAAAATGTATTGTTGTTGAGTTATTGTAGGGAATTAGATATTGTATATGTGTTGGTTGAGGTTGGGATGTGTTAGAAATGGTGTTTTTTTCGAGTTTCAGTAGCGACCGATCGGTCTGTAGCAACCCACTGATCGATCGGTAAAATACGTAAGAAAAGTTAACATTTTTACCGATCGATCCATAGCAATCGAGCGATCGATCGGTAGAGCTTACCGATCGATCGGAAGAGTGCGAAGCGAGAATGATATTTTCATGGGCTACCGATTGATCGATTGCTAAGCACTGATCGATCGGTAGAGACAATGTTGAAAAATATGTTTTGTGTTGCGATGTCAATGAATTCATTGTCATGGGATTTTAAGTAGTATTTTATCATGAAGTGATGATTGTCATGATTATGAACATGTAATTATGTGCGAGGCTATGTACACATAGACATTAAATGGATTAAATGAATAATGTAGAGCATCTACAAGCCTAAGGACATCGAGAAAGGTGATTTATCAATATCTCGGACAATAAGGTATGTAGTGGCGTACGAGCAGGTACGCTACGATGCAATTATATGATTATGTATTTCGTGATGCCAATCATGGACTGTAATACATGAACTTACGGAAGCCGAGTTTTATGTTGAGTAAATGACGATAGATAGTATAGTAATTGTTGTTTGAGTTAATATCATGAAGCGGGGTCAAAGTGCCGATGTTATGAATATAGTGGGGATAAAGTGCCACTATTATAAGCACAGTGGGGATAAAGTGTCATTGTTGTAATTAAGTGGGGTCAAAGTGCCGCTGTTATGAATATAGTGGGGACAAAGTATCACTATTTTAAGCACAGTGGGGACAAAGTGCCACTATTATAATTAAGCTGGGTCAAGTGCCATTATTATTATAAGCATAGTGAGGACAAAGTGCCACTGTTGTAATTAAGTGGGGTCAAAGTGCCGCTGATATAAATATAGTGGGGACAAAGTGCCACTATTATAAGCACAGTGGGATAAAGTACAACTGTTGTAATTTAAGCGGGGTCAAAGTGCAGTTGTTAATGATTATGATTTGAATGAATAAGCGATGATTTGTCGTTACATCAAAGTTAGTGCGTTGAGTATTATGTATTGAATAACAATGTTGAACTTGGTGTTTATGAAATTGTGTAAGGTTGAAACATGATTAGCATGTGAAAGCTCTACTGATTTTGAAAGAATACAGGGAGACAATTTATAAATTTTCAATAATCTTAATTTACTGCATTTCGATTTTGATATATTGTTATGATTTGGATTATGGTGTTAGAGTATGCTCACCCAATGTGGCGAGTTTAATAGAAACATGTAAAAACAGGTACGCCAATATTTCAGGAAGAAAGCTCTAGAGCCTCGGAACATAATTGGTTCAGAAGTATAGTACGAGTACTGTTGATGATAGATAATGTTTAAGTAACTCGATTTGCATTTATTTATTCGTGGCTCAGTTTGTGAGCAATTGGAGGCATACATATGATCTGTATATATGTCTTGAAGTTTCTATTTCATATGGGTGCATTTTTATTTGAAGGGAATGTGGATTATGAAATCGAGAAATAGATAAATACCTTTATTTTGGTATACTATGGGTGATAGATTATTATGTTTATTGTCTGAGGAGTTGAATATGATATATCCGATGTGCTTTAATTTTGATTTAAGAATTGAGTATTGGGGAGTTGATTTGTTGTTGGTCATTGAGGAAAAGTTTTATTGCTACATTGGTATTTTATATTTTTACCTGGAACTCCCAATTACGGGAAAACTTGTCGAAAACTCTTAGAAAATTCATACCGTAAAGGTGTAGTATGTAGTGAGAGTTTTAAATAATGAGGAATTCTTATACACGGGATGACGTCATAACTACAATAATGTTGTAATAATGTTTGGGTTGGAATGTAATGATTGTCACTGCTACGAGGGCAATCGAACCATGACGCTTGGGATGTTATACGATTTAAAAGATTTAAGTTACACCACTACCACAATCTATATATAGCATTTGGTAAAACACCAAACCCTCGATTCCACAATTATTATCAGAGCCAATAACATGTAAAATGTGTCCCGCCCCGAGAACGGTTCTCGGGGCGAATAACACCGGCGTTAATTTCACAAATAAATTCGAAATAAAACAAGCCTCATGTACATAATTTAACTATTACCAGTCTTTTATTCGTAAAATAAATATTGCTTACAATTTGGAATTTAAAACATACATAATTAGTCTAAGAATTATACTCCAATTAAAATACGTCAACGGAAGTTTAACTAATCAATGTCACTAGAATCTAGAACAATAGCATATAACTCACTATCTCCAAACTGATTTTGATATTCCTTTTTGATTTATGATTTACTTTTTATCTGGGGAAGGGAGTAAGATGTGAGTTTGAAATACCCTAAGCAAGTGATGCCAATCGAATGTAACAAAAACGTAATATAATCATAATTCTCAAAACATATATCATAAGCGGAGCAGACTATGATACCGATACTGAGACAGAACTTAACACACATGTAGCACATTGCCCATTGGATTCAAAAGGTGGCTCCCATCACACGTAGCACTTTGCTCCGTATATCATTTATTCCTTAGTGATCAAAATTTCTCAAAACATCATAGTTTAAAATACATATTCAACTGAATTTTAAAATAGACATGCAATTTTCAAAACGAAAGAACGATATTCATAGCAAAAACTCACTTACAGATATCATAAACTAGATGATATGATTTTAATAAAAGCGGCGAAATTCCTTCTCCTTGGATGAAACTTTCGGAATGTGTGTATGTACTTTTTGAAATATGGGGCTGAATGATGAGAGATCTTCGAGTAGCGTAGGAGACTCTTATATTTTTAGAGTTTGCAATTCGAGAGTCTCACTTCCTATGACTTTTGCGATTGACTCCTTGTTGAGTTGTGTTTTTGGATTCCATCATATCTTTTAAGTTTATCCTGAGATAGGTTGACTAAATAACTCTGACCAAACTCTAGTTGTTGACTTGGTTGGAAAATCGGATTTTCACAAAATGACTATCACAAGACTGAAATTAAGAAAAGTTGGACAGAAAATCATATTATGTTCATTTCACAAGCAGCTGCCAAAATAAAATATAAATAAAAACTTCATTGTCTCGTCGACTCACTCAACTGCAGCACTTCCTAAAACAGGAGTGTTCTCAGTTCGTTCGGCCTACAACTTTATTTTTAGCCAGTGAACTCCAGAAGTTGATAAGCAAATATTGAGCAAATTTATTTGGTGTAAAGTCGTCCCTCGTAAAATAGCTGCCGTCTCCTAGAAACTTTTGCAAGATAGATTAGCAACTAAAAGCAACCTGATAAAGAGAGCTACTGTGATCATCAGTTGTGTGCCTTCTGCAAGGATCATGAGGAAAATGCTTCTCATTTGTTTTTCACTTGCGATTTCTCCTATAAAGTGTGGATGGAATGCTTTGCTTGGTTGGGTTTTCAAACCGTGGGTAATAATAACATAATAACACACTTCTCACATTTTTTGGACTCACCGCTTCAGTAAAGAGGAAGACAATGGTGGTGTGCCATTTGACATTGTATTTCTTGGAGCTTATGAATTCACAGGAACAATATTCTGTTCTACGATGAAGAACATGTAGTAGAAGGATTGGTGGACTTAAACAAATGTAGAGCTTAGAGTTGGATCAATATCTAACAGTTGAATAATTTATCCTTCTCTTTCGCAGATTGGCTTGTTAATCCTTCCTGTTTCCTTTTTCGGCTGTAATAGGTTTTATTATTGTTCCCATCTTTTGGAGGTTTCGTTTTTTGTCTTTTTGTTATTGTTGTTTGTTTGGTCCTTGTATCTAAGGTTGAGTACCTCTTGTACTCATTTTTATTTCAATAGTAGTTTTTGTCCGAAAAAAAAAACTGCTTTCCTCCTATTATTATTTTTTTAAAAAAATAATTCAAAATATCCATAAATTGACCATACAAGAAATGTTACAAAAAAATTATTTGAAATAAGCTCAAGAATATCCGAAATTGAAATGAAAATACAACATAAACAGTATAAAGAAATCAAAGGATATAAACATATTGCATGCAATATCTTTCTTATAACAAAAAAAAATTTGGTCTATTTGAGACGTTTGCAAAGGGTGAGTCCATCTCCCATCCTCAGAGATTGCTACGGTTCCACCCCACAAGGTGTTGTCGTAGGCTATAACTCCTCCAACTTTGACCAATTTCAATAATTCCTAGTTTATGTAGTTATCTTTATCAGCATCCACAAATGCAAAATCAAATGTTCCACTCTCACCCTGCAAATTAATTTAGTATTAAATTATGTTATATAATTCAATCCCAACAAGTTTTTCTGTGGGAAGAATATATATGTGCATGATCCTTCGAATTTTAATGTAAAATCTATTAACAAAATTGGGTTCAAAAGCATAAAATTAATTAATTACATTTGCCACAAATTCCTTGAGAACGATATTGGCATCAGACTGCATGAACTGGATTTTGTGCGCCATATTTGCCTTTTGGATGAATGGCAATCCGGTCTCAAATGCTTCCCTATCCGGATCAATTGCTACTATCTGAAACATTAACATAATTTTAAAAATATAAATAAATATTTTTTCACATTCTATAGATTAAAAAACATTGTTTTATTCAACAAAATTTACGTACTTTTCCATCGTCGGGAATGGCTAGAGCAGTCGATAGAAGTGAATAGCCGGTAAAGACTCCAAGTTCGATGGTCTTCTTTGCATTCATAACCTTAAGCAACATCGATATAAACAATCCCTCGTCGGCGGGTACATTCATCATACTCCTGAGCAATTTTTCATATAGTTTGTGAAAAATTACTAGATCTGTTTTTTTCTAAATATATATAGTCAGAAAATATATCATAAAACTTACGTGAAATTATATTTGTCGACAGTAGCCATCCTTAATTCTTTGAGTTGTTCATGCTCCCTGGGATAGGCTGTTGTTTCCAAAATGTACTGCATGCAATTTAAAGAAACAATTAATTATAATAAAAATATACGAGTTATGAAAAATAATAACTTACTTCGAGTGATGAATGATAAAGTCATGTAGATAACACTTCTCTAACCCAAAGTTAAAACTTAGGGGACTCAATTATAATAATATACTTCTGAGTCAAGTCTTATTAAGTTAAGCGATATATTAATTGTTGAATAACAATGTAATAATATAGAAAATACTCTAGTTTTGTGGGAAAAAATGGGAAAAAATGTGTAGGATCAAGCGTTTGCCGCTTTATTAAAAGTTATAAATGGTTTTAACTACGCAACTCTAATTTTAAACTGTATAGTAGCTCAAACGTCACGATTCGATCGCTCTCCAAGTATTGTAATCCAACAATCTCCTCCCAATAATTGCACTACCTCTCAACTAATGATAATCGAATACATGACATTGACTCTGACACCAATTACAGGATCAAACGCTTGTCGTTTTACCAAATCTATAGTTGGTAATAACAGTGCAACTTTAAGCTGTATAGCAAGACAAGCGTCGCGCTTCAATCACTCTAAGCAGAGACAATTATTACACTCCACAAAATGATTATCACTTAATGACATCTTATATCCTAAAAGTCATGATCAGTCCATTTAAGTAAAAAAAAATACCTAAATTTTGAATATTTTGTAACAAAAGCTTTAGGAGGACATAAACTACTACAAGAACTAGAATTTTGGCTGAAAAATAATAATTCTATAAAGAAATGTAACCTTGGAAAGATCATGGCTCTGCAGAATGGTGCCCGTAAACTTTTCTTTCATTGTTGAAGGTATGAAGTCAAGGAGAGATCCTGAATTGTATGAAAACAAAAAAAGAATTTGAAACAATGGAAATAAATGATGAATTTGGTTTTGCTTCCTTTGCCAAAAGCGTAGGTAGCCCTATATATAAGGTCTATGTTGCCAAACTCAACTACCTTTTTATTGAATTATTTATTCATTTTATTTTATGTTTTAAATCTTGCTATAAAACATGAGGGGCATAAATTATAACTGGGTTAGGGGCATTGGTGCTTTTTCACCACCCGTGCCGTCAGGAGCGGAACCACAATCATAACTTTTTTTTAAGGGTGAGAATGATTTTTTTTAAAAAAAATTTAAGGATAAGACATAACTTATTTTTTAAAAAAAAATCTATAAAACAGTCGAGTCCTCTAATTGGTATACATAAAGTTGAAATTCCATCACCCGCGGTTTAAATTATGAATAATAGTAATTAATGTTATATGATGAATCAATCTCTTAGAGTAAAATCTTATACAAGTACCGAGTAAGTAATACCTCAAACAAAAAGTACCGAACAAATGTTACCTGTGCATTGTCAATACATGTTAAAAAATAAATAAACAAATCAACTGTATGTTTTTATAATATAGGAAACTATTCGTATGACGTAGTATTTTAGAAAGTCAATTTTTAGAGTTTATTTTTTCTCTTTTTTCAATTAAAAAATGTATGAAACCAATATAAAAAATTTATTGGATCGTGAGCATCGATCAAGTTTTACATGCTATTAATGAATGACAGTTAATACATATTAAAAAGAGACCCACGACTCTCCAACGCCCAAAAGATCCTGCCAATTAACAAAGACAATCAAAAACATCGTGACTATTATACTAGAAAGTCAAAATATGTTATTTCCTGCCGATGGTTTCAAAATTAGTTATTCAGAAATTAATGGTTAATACGACCAGGGACGGAGCCAGGAATCAATATTAAAATAGGTATGGCTATGACGATTTAGAGCGTTGGACTAAAAAAAATTCTGAAAAATAACACTTAAATAAATTTACTTTTGAAAAATTGCATGAGGCTGGATCCTCTCTAGCCCAAGGATGGTTCCGCCCCTTAATAAGACGATCAATATTACTACACCAATAAATAATATCATTAAAAATAGTTTTGGTCTCTAAATTAACGACAGAATATGAAAATTTGTAACTAACACCATATTAATCACTAATATTGTATTCGATTGCTAATCTTCCAGATATTTGGCCAGTCTGGAAGATACCAAAATGCAAAAATAAGAATCTCCATTTATATTTAATTTTTTTCAAATAATTTCTATAATTAAATTATTCGGACAACTAATTAAATTTGTGTATGATGTTGTTGGATGATTCGGTCAACTAAATTTATATATATGATTTTGTTGGATGATTCCAGATCACGAGCAACGGATTCCGAATAACAAGTATTGAAGTGGTTATGTTTATGGTGCTCGAACATAGAATGCCGAGCAGAGTAAGCCTGAAAGCCAACAAAGTTAGATAGGGCTAAGGGTGTCCCTGGCGTGGCCACTCTCGCGATTAAGTTAATGCTCGAAAAACAAATGATACAAGAATCAAACAACCAATGGAATATGGATTCTTCACAATATGCTAAAAAAATAATATGAAGAATCTGGTATATATTTGGAGAGTATTTTGGGAGCAATTGAATTATATTGCTTATGTCGTCTGATGTTATATTTATTGTGGTGCATTCGATACTTATGACCCGCCAAATTTGGAGCATGATCTTCTCACAACCATGGCATGATAAGCTCATAACATGCCCCAGAAATCCACACACATTACTCACCATTAATGGTGTGTTCAACCATCTATACTGACCAACAGTTACATCCAAGTCTTACACCACTGTTTAACCACGTGGCCGAGGAGGCACTTTCTCTACTCGAATCATCTTGTTCGGCCCTAATGTTTAATATTATTCCGTAAAAAATCGGGACAACTTGAATTCTACTCGTGGTGACGGGTTCTCCATAAAATTATCAGTGACGGTTGGTAGACCAGCACATATCCCTTGATCAGGTCTTGTTCTCGCACGTAAATCCCTGGATTTACCTTTTCGTCATTTTATCTTGAAAAGTAAAATTTTTAAAAACATTACACACGACAAAATGTACAGTAAATTCCCCAGATAACTGTTTCGAATAATAATAATAATAATAATAATGGCTCCGGCCACCTACCTCCTTAGTCAATTCTTCCAAAATTTGAAAAAAATAATATATATATATATAATTGTTAATAATATATATTTGAAGCGAAATTTATTTAATTACAATTAGTCAAGTTATTCTTTCATGGCATGCCTAATATATGTCAATGTGCAAAATTGAAATAAATTTAAATTCTCTGAATAATTTAAAGTGTTGATTATCCATATTTCAAACCCCAACTTATGCGTAATTTTGTTAAAAAAATATTACATAAAATCATGTCTTTCGAGGTAAATATTGCTTATTTGTATGCTTTGATATCTGCTTTTTTTAGGAAACAGAGGCGAGAGTAGGCCAAAATCTTGACTTTTGTTTTCCTTCTGTTTTAGTACAGATTCTCTTGGTGAGAAAACAGATGCAGACATAATTGAATTTGACACAAATATATTTTTTATAACTCAAACTTATGTCTAATGATGAAATCAGAAATATTAGAAGATTTTTAATATTGTGGGATCGCTTTTACATAAATTTAAAAGGGTTTCTCATTTTTGTTAACTTCATTGCAGGCTAACATGTTTGCTAATACTTATGAATGGGCAGAATTGTTTGCAATCCCCACAAAATAATAACTATTGACCATAAATAATAAGTAATGCCCAAGTTTAACAGTTTAATCTCGAGAAGACAGTAAAAATATTGAAGTTTTTCAAATATGGAGAAGTTTAATAGGGAGCAGTCAACTACTCAATGCTTAGCCACAGAGTGCTTGGAATCCGGCATCTCGAAATTTCACTAAGTCATTTTTTCGATAGAAGTTAGCAAATATTGTTTTAGAAACCAAGGAAACAACTTGGACTCTGAATCAGACAAAACTGTATAGTTCAATGCTAAAAAGTAGAGACAACCGGCTAAGACAACACACAACAACGATAAAGTTAGTCGATACAATTGAGAACCGGCTAAGACAACACACAACAACGATAAAGTTAGTCGATACAATTGAGAACCGGCTAAGACGAAACTGTATATTATATCCTTGATATTTTGGGGAGGAAGGTGTACACAGGTCACTCAACTCGAGACTTATCTCGCATTAGGACAGTAGATGTCACTGGCCAAGAGGCATGTGGCAGAAGAAAGTATTTATGATTTTCTTATATTACAGGGGTTGAAATGCAATTTAAAAATGCTATGGCCCATAATTCATGGTTTACAATGATTCAAAGAAGTTGATTTTCTGAACAGCAACCAAAATTGAAGCCCATACATAGCGTACAGTCTTGCTCGAGC
The DNA here is from genome assembly GCA_907163345.1 of Haberlea rhodopensis. Lineage (NCBI taxonomy): Eukaryota > Viridiplantae > Streptophyta > Magnoliopsida > Lamiales > Gesneriaceae > Haberlea > Haberlea rhodopensis. Next base: position 33,787 of record CAJQUN010000847.1, read on the forward strand.
CTCCTCATCGAGTCACACCATGTCTGACTCGAAAGTTGTAGAATATTATTTATTATTGCAATTTCGAATCCCATTCAACTTTTCAATTTATGATCACCTAGAAATTCAGTGTCTTGTGTAGCAAAATTATTCTCAGTAACACATTTATGGTTTGTGTAGTGTTACATAACCGGAGATGTCATGAAATTTTGAAAATAGAAAGAATGTACAAACTTACAAACTCCGACTTCAGAGAACTATCTCTGGAATTTTCAGCCGCCAACTTCTGTGTAAAGCTAGCTTAACTGTAGGCAGCGCGAATTTACGTTATATGAAGGGGACAGTTGTTTCCCTCAAAATTTATTATTATTATCATTATATATGTCATATTATATTTTGTCATTATTTTTGTCCCCCATCCCTCCATAAAAATGCTAGCAGAAACCTTATTCTTCACCTGTCTCCACTCTCCATATCATGTGGACCGAATCGTCCTTCTTCTGTGGGTACTGAAACTCGAAGTTATGAAAAATGCTTCTAAACTGCAGCCACATTTTCGTCCATTTCTCTTTCGAAATGCCCTTGAGCCCATCGATCATGTAGCATGGTTTCATCGACTCGTTCGCTGAGAAGAAGATCGAGAACTATTTGTCTTGCAAAAGGTAGCTCGAGTCTATCACTCACAATTACAGTAATGCAGTGGCTCACAATGGCATCAATTAGACGGCAAGATGCTGGAGTATCATCCGCAGGGTGTAGGCAGAATTTGGATTAACGCATTTGTTCAGCTGACTAGTACAAACAAGAAAAATTTGGAGTATGAGATGGAAATAATGGTGTTCCAGACTGAAAAAACAATAAGAAATTCGAGGCCCCAAATTTCCAATTTTTTCATATCGTTGCTAAAAGAAAAATTATCATATTTGCTTGATTTAGTAGAAGTATTCGGACACTGACAACTTTTTTGTGCAAAAATAACCACTATTTAACTTACAGCTCTGAAGCATTCTTTTGAAGCACTACCCTCGTAGTCGAAGATTACATCTTTCATTCCCCTTAACATCTTATGCAGTTCAGGACGAATTTTTCCTTCCTGCCAGGTTGATATACTATGTCACACATATTTCAATTAAGTAAGAACAAAACATTAACACCGTATTGCAGATTGACTATCCCTTTCTCTTAGTCCTCTTGGCATACATCCTTTCTCTCAGTCCTTCCCACAAAAGAAGAAAAATGTTGTTCGACGGTTCGAGCCTCGCAGGGGCGAATCTAGGAATTTTATTGGTGGGAATAAGTTAAACATAAAATTAAGCCAAAAGTTTATGAAATACATCCGGGTTTAAATACTGTATGTCAACACAATTATTTCAAGACTGAGACTTGTTTGATTTCAAGAAATAATACACTTAACGAGTTTGATCGTAATAATAAAATTGTTACAGTGCTCGGTTAATTAATATTCAAGAAATGAACTTGCTCGATTTCAAGAAATGAGATAGCAGATTCTTTATGTATTTAAGATACTCGTTCTTTTCTGCGAGAGAAGAAATATTTGAGTGAAATGCTATATTCGTGCATGGATGATTGTTATATGTCCTACAATAAAATCATTGAATAATATATAATATCTGAAAGTTGTCATTGAATAATTATATAATATTTGAAAGTTGTCATGCTTGTCAAATTTGTGAAATTGAGCTTTTGTTGCATAATTCTATAAGTGAAAAGTCAAAAAAAATTATTAAATGATATGAATATTTATTTTAAATTTATTTGTAGAGTAAACAAGTGTTGAGTAAAAAAAAATTAAAAATTATATATAGGTAGAACCAAAATCTTAGAGAAACGAGAGTCAAAATTTCATATAATATTTTGAGAAAAATATATAAAATCTCATATATGCAAAGAATTTCTCATCCACAAATAGTTTGTAATATAAATATAAAAAAAAAGGAAATTTGCAAAGAATTTCTCATCCACAAATCAGTTTGTGATAAAAATATTTATAAAAAAAAAGAAAGAAAAGTTACCCTCTTGAGGTTTCGAAGTTGGGTTGCTAGATTCAACAAAATGCCTTCACCATCAAACCATGGGACGACGGTTGTGTAACTAGCTAGTAACGTAGACTCGCTCAGCCTCGTATGGATCCTCATGGTCTTCACTGATATACGATTCTACCATAATGCGACCAATGATGAAAATGGATGCATTAACTAATCACAATATTGTCTAAAAGTATTTGAAAGTTTTACTAACACAGATGTTACTTTAACAATACTGAATAATCTTATAAGCATCAGTTTAGATTAAGCATCACTTTCTGGCCAGAGTCAGTTTATGATATTAAATTGCATACTGAATAACTTTTATCAAAAAATATTCTCAAAATAAAGATGAACCGATCTAATGAAAGTTTGATCTTGAATGCTTGCTGCTGCTACTTGGACGTTCATCTTTCTTCATTCCATTCGGGCGGGTAAGGGCTTGACCGTGTCTTTTCTTGGGTCGGACGAAAACTGGAGAGTTCATCATTCAAGGGTAGATTAGAAATCTCTGGTAAAATGCCCCCGTCACCCAGTAGATAAAGTACATTACATAGTCCATGGATAATATATTTGGAATGAAGCCTTCTTTTTCTCCAAAAGTTTCCCCCTTTTGAGATATAGCAGTAAATTTTGCTCAGCACTTAATTCAGAAAGAATTACAAATGAAGCCGTTGGTTGAGTTCTCAGCGGCTGATATCATTTCTGCTAATTATCTAGTTATCATCACAACCATTAGTAAGTTAATATGGCATATTGCAAACTAAATGTTCTTAAAATAGAAGGTTAGGGAGTATAATAAATTGTTGGCTCGTTTAACTTCAACCTTTTGGTATTAACTGTATTGTAACTTTGAGTATTTTTTTTTTCCCCAAACATTTTAAGTAAATACTGCCCAATCTTTGGCACACACGAAAAAGGTATCATAAAATATAAAAATCATTGTCTCAAAGGGTTGAAATTCATCGTCCCTGGAGACTATATCAGCCATCGTCTTTCCCCCTCTTTATAGAACTATCAAAATCAATCACCATGACTGTTGTCAAGCTCCTGGAAATCACCATAATCTCAGCACAAGAACTTCCCCCAGTATCCAAAATGTTACGAACATTTGCCGTGTCCTACACCAACCCCGATCACAGATTATCTACCAGGGTCGACCGTCGTGGAAACTTTAACCCCACCTGGAATCACAAAGTAACGTTCAATGTCGATGAACGATTTCTAAAATCTAAATCTTCAGCTATCACAATCGAGATATACAACGTCGCCTGGTTGCACGATCTCCCTATCCGCACTGCACATCTTATGATCAATAATATATAACCATCGCTGCATAAAAATCCATCCTATCGACGGGTTTCGCTCCAGGTTCGTCGCCCGTCAGGGATTTTGAAAGGAACCCTGAATATTGGAATCCAGCTTCTTCACAGCAACATTCCAGGCTTGAATGAAATCTGCGGTTCCGGGATAGGAAATGAAGAGAGATTATATTGCTTTGATCAAGACGGTGAAAAGGGAAAGAAAAGGAATATCTCATTATTGAAGATATGGCAGGCCAGGAAACAAATCCAGGACCCCAAAGTTGGCATCGAATTTTGAGGACCTGACTCAGTCCCAAGAAGAAGAAAAAAATGCCTGAGCCTGATAACACCTCCAGTCATGGTTCTGAAGACGTAAGGAAATGGTTGTACTCCAACAAAATCGAAGAATACGGGAGCTCTATAAGACAGGAGATAAAAGTGAAAAAGAAGTGAAGTTGAAACCTAAAAGCGTGAAAAGGAGATTAACAGAAGATGATCAAATCCCATTGAGAAATGGTAAGAAAGCGGGCCATCACAAGAGAGGGAGTCCAGAAGGAAAAGGGCTGCTTTCATGTTTTGGAAATGCTTATGGATTTCAGTTCAGCTTCATTTGCGGGTCTAAGAAATTTGAAGAAGAAGATGAAAGAGAATGGCCGTAGGAAAACACAGAATTTTATTTTGATGTCGCGTCCATGACAACATTTCGCAGGTTTCTTTTCTAATACAAGTTTTATTCCTGGATTCTTGATGAATTGAAGTCTTTGTATTCAGAAGAATGGTTAATCCTTTGTTATCGTTGAATAGATCACCTGGATTAAGAAATTAGTGTTTTAACACATGAAATTACTTTCTCAATTCATTTTAGTTTTATTGTTTTTTTTTCTGCCTTCTCCAGCTTTGCATCATTTTATTGCATAAAATAGATGTTAAAAAGGTATCACATAAATGTTTATTCTTTAGGAGCATTCTGGCAGTTTATGACTCTTTACAAAATGTCTACGACTTAGTTTTTTTTTTTATCAACCAATCTATGGGGAGGAGGACCTCGATCTTGAGAAATTAAAAAACCATTAGGACTATGATAGGAGCGTAAAATGATAATAAAGAAATTTTCCAAGAATACACAGTTATCTAAACAAAACAACTGATTTAAATAATGGATTTGAGATATTTTGATTTAGAATGAATCCATACGAAGACAGCCCTACTTCATTTGGTGCTATATTCTGTTACACGCTGCCTATTCTTTACCACATGACACGATTCAAATATTCAGCCGGACTAAAATAAAATGCAGCATTAGTGCAGCTGAGTGCTGCATTGTACAAAGCAAGACATTTTCAGACACAAGAGTCTATTTTTGTTTATTATTTGATGGCATGAGATTTTTTCTCCGAAGGAAGAGGCCTCTCATTGCTCGTATATATCATGTAAAATTAGACATGTTTTCAAATCCTTCACTGCGGAAATGTTCATGTGGCATGGACACCAAAAGAAAGGTCACTAAGACGGTCTCCTTGCTAATATATTTCCAGAAAATGAAATAAAAAAACATTATTACACTTTTTTCCTTCTCCAATGATATATTTTCCCTTCTTTTACCTCTTCCAACTGCATGTAGAATCTCTGATTTGACCGTAAGTTAAAAACATTGTAGTACAATGAAATTTGGACCATTTATTGCGAGATACAAATAAAATTATCTTTCAATGTCACGAATTTCATGATATTATTTCACTTATTTACATCAAAAGAAGAACAAGGAAAGGTGGGTTCAACGTACCCTCTCACTTTCCTTTTGAGTTCAGTTGTCCTCCAAGTAGGATAAGTCCTGCTGTTGCAAAAGCAGACAACACCACTGAAGAATAGAAAAGCGCAAGTAGAGCTCCTCGTAGCGACTACATGGTTTACTGTTTCAAGATTATTATCGGTTTATAAACAAAATTGTAATGAATCAGTGATATATTTTAGCACCTTAGCAAGAAGCAAAGCGTTATCATTTGCATACTCTAAGGAGCTCTCTGGTGTGCTTTGGATTCCTTGACCTAGTTGCCACGAAAGAATCCTGTTGTTGGAGTTTCACAACGAGAAATATAAGTCTCTAAAACTTTGTAGAATGAATGGAGAGTCACAACTCACAAGCCAAGAGGAGTGATTACCCAAAAATAAAGGCAATGAAAGCTCCGATATATGCTTTTTCTGGAGTCAGTTCAACCTGAAGCTCACCAAACTGCAAGATACATAACATCCCGTGTACTAATCTGTAGTCATCTAATGGACCAAAGACTATGCTAACGACTGGTTTTTATCTTCGGCATTTCCGAGATGACTTGACATAAGTGTGTTTTTGGAGGTTGCATTAGTGTACGAGTCATTCAGTCATATATCATAATATTGTGACTGGGAACGATATAACGTCAAATTAAATATAATGATTATGTATGGAAATGTGAAAATGGAATAAAAATATTTTATGAGAGACTTCTCTCGGAGAATATAGGGTATGATGATTTTATTTTGGAAGATAGAAAACGTAGTTGCAAATGAACTGCAAACCATATATACCTTCAGCATCCTCGACTCCTGTTTAGGCTCTTCATTGGCTACCCCAGATACAGGACTCGCAGACAATAGCTTTCCTGCATTAATCATCACTCTGGCGATCTGCACTGATTAAGAAACATCCGAAAATCATTATAGAATAGGTAGAAAATTCTTTGCCTGTCAAGGCATAAATTTTTTTGAAATATCCTCAAGAATCAAGACATAAAATAAGATTATTGCACACAAGTCATAATAAATATGGCTATAAAGTGTGATCAAGCATTTCCAAGCTTTATGCACAGAACTAGTGATCAATGATGATCTCAACTCCTCAAATTTATCTCCATCTCAAAGCACTAGACGTAGATGTTGAATATTTCCTCATATGTTCACAATAAGCTTAAGAACAACCTTTTTTTATATTTTAATCATATAATGATATGGTAATATGGTTGTAAGAAGATGTTTTAGCAAACAGATACCGTTCTACATGCAAAAAATATTTTACTCTATGTTTTATGTTCAGCACTGCATGAGTTCACCATTGTCTCAACCCACAGAACACTCGGAAAGACATGAACAAAGATGTGGAATATCAATAACAAAAAATTATGCTGAACTAGATGCCATTAATCGGATATTGCCAGCCAGAAATCTAAGATCTCAAAAGTTGAGTATGAATACTGGATTAGCAAGTTGAATACAAACATTGAAAACAATAAATAATGCAATGGCACTAGTTTTGTTTTAAAGGATCGAAAATAAAATTTTGGAAAAGCAACCAAACAAGGGCAGTATAATTTCTAGGCTTCATTTCCTGTGATTTGAGGGAACGCCTTGCTAAAACTAAGCAAAAAAATTCTGTTCTTTACCTTTTGAAGTTCACCCTGACCATACTGACCCATGGACTGGAACCTCCTCCCAGCAGACACCAAGCGCTTTCCAAGTGCTAACTAGCAACAACAAACAATCAGTGAAAGGTAAATCGTATCATAGATTGGCAAACATAAAAACACCATGATACTCCAACATAGTAAAATCACATATATGTATACTTGCCTGATTTATTAAAGCTTGTAAGAGAACCAACTAACAAAGAGAGCTTGCTCACTAATTTTGCTGAAGTAGAAGTTTCTGCAAGTTCCCATGCTCGACTTATATCTAACAGAGTCTCTCCCATCTCTTCACCACACTGCAATGCGAAAAAATACTTCAAGGCAGCAGCAAGTAAAGCTTGGTAATTCAAGAGATGCATGGAATTCAAAAGGACATAAAAATCAACCAATAAATAGAAAACAGTACTATGACAGTATGACATATTATTGTCAAAAGAAAACATGCAGAAGACAAAAACCATACTCCATTGCAGGAATTAACACTAGTTTCATTAAGTCGGAATACGTTACAATCCTATATTGGGAGGTTTTCCACCTAATATACTAGTCTTATGAGTATGGACTCTACTCTTGAGCTTACGACCTTCTATTGTTGAGAGACACCCAACGGAAGCAACCACCTCATATTATACTGTACGCTTGCTTAAGATGCATGAGTTGAACACTTGTAATTGAGCAAAAGTCATCCAGAGTATTGTCTTCTTTCCGTCTCAGAACAGAGGAGTGGAGAAAAATTTTGGGGCCTCAGTTCCCAAGAGATCATCGATGTGACAGACCCATGTTGGTTCTACGATTGATTAAAGATGATTGATAAATGAGAGGTCTCCCCACCTCATAGGCTTATGTTCTTGGGGCATATAACTTAACCTAATAAAGAAGCTCATAAAGTAACATGATCGACAACTATCAAGGTAACCTGGCTATATCGCCTCGATACACAATATTAGTTTGACATGAGAATGCAAAAGAATGAATATTCTTTTAATGGTTTTGTTACTCGTCGTAATGCTATTTACATGCTCCAAGTTATACTTTTTTAACAATATTTTCAGATTTATAATTTGTAAACTCTTGGATCAATTGAGCAATAAAACAATATACATCAAATTTGGTCAATGGAGAAAAAGTCACAGTCAAGAGCTGGAGTCCAATAGAAGTTTCAAAAAGATTATATAGCACCTTGAAACACGGAAATAGACTCAGTTGACCAACAGACAACTGCAGTTATGCCTTTTCCATTAACTTCTACTTTATGATGAATGGGTGTTGTTGATCGAACAACATCCACAATCATGTAGAAACAAGTGAAGTTGCAAGAACACAATCAAACAGATTCCTGAAGGAAATGGTTTTCAAGTTGCTTACATTTTATTTGAATCACCTGAATATTAGCCAAGGACAATTTCAAAGAGATCTATTCCCAGAGATCCATTAAAAAATGTTGAAGAAACAAATAAATTTCTCTGGACAGCATGCGTGCTACGAGTCATCTAAAATCCACCAAAAACCATATTAGACGGAGAAAATCCTGAGTTCGTTTTAGGATTGAGTTGATGAAAATCACAATTTCATATTCTTGATTGCAAATCCATTTTAGTTGTTTGGATGGGTTTAGCATGGGTAGATTATTGTAATGGATTCCAAATACACCAAATGTCGGTGTAACTTACATCCGTGTTTTAAATAATTTCCTCAAATCAAATCATTTAATCCAAATGTAACCTAGATGCAATTCCTTAGTGAATTAGATCTTAAGTTTATAGAAATTATCCATATAACAAGAGTTTTCTTGAATATTGACATGGTCACATGCTATAAAATCAAACGGATTAATAATAAGAGGGGGTAATATATGATATGGTCCATATTGTTTGAAGTCATTCCCGATTTAGTCCCTATTGTTTGCACTTACCCTTTAGTCCCTTTAGTTTTCTAGTTTGTCCCAAATCAGTCCTAAACGTTAAATACACCGTTAAAACTAACGGAGAGTGACTTAATATGGATACTTTATTTATTATTTTGGCAATTTTTTGTAAAATTATTTTATTTAAATAATAATATAATATATTAAATTCTACATAAATCAATTTTTTCACTCAAACAAAACAAAAGAAAAATCAATAGCGTATTGATATACAAAATATATTTTGATGATTAGTTTACTTATTAAACAAGATATATTTTTGATTTCATTAAATTATATCAGATGTGTTATCAATTTATAAAAAAAGTATTTTCTTTTTGATAAATTAAATAAATTTTTTGATAAATTAAATAATTTTTTTTATAAATTGATGACATTTTTTATAATTATTTAAATATCTTGTGAAAACTGATTTTATGTAGAATTAGTATATTCTATCATAATTTAAATAATTATAAAAAATATCATCATTTATAACAAAAATTATTTAATTTATTACAAAATTTATTTAATTTATCAAAAATGAAATAATTTTTTTAATAAATTGATGACACATCTGATAGACATAACTTAATGAAATCAAAAATATATCTTACTAGCCATCGAAATATTTGTATGCCAAAATGTTATTGATTTTTTTTATTTGTTTGAGTGGAAAAATGATTTTATGTAGAATTTAATATATTATATCATTATTTAAATAAAATAATTTTACAAATTGCCAAAATTATAAATAAAATATCCATATTAATTGCTATAATAATAAAAAATAGAAAGAATTAAGTCACACGATCTTTTTAATGACCCGAGTTAGTCCCTAATGTTTACATCAATTTCCGATTAAGCCCCTAAAGTTTTAAGTGACCCGATTCCGTCCCTAAAGTTTTAAGTGACCCAATTTAGTCCCATCCGTTGGTTTTAACGGTTATGACTGATTTGGGACAAATTAGAAAACTAGAGGGACTAAATCGGGTCAGTGCAAGCAAGAGGGTGCAAACAAGGGGGGTCATATCATGTATTATCCCTAATAAGAGTATGACAAATTCTTAGAAGCTTGAAAAAAGGACTTTTTTTTTTTTTACCTCAGAGAAAGAGGGAAAAATACCACATTCTTGACAACATTCCCCCCAGGTAAATGCTTTCAAAACTTTTCGAGTGCTATTTAGCAATAATTCACACTGGAAAATTAAAATTTAAAGTGGCAAACTTTGAAGCCAGATTCAGTAGTTTCCAGTTTCCACAGAGTCTGATGCAGCACTATTATGAAGTTACTGAAATTGACTCAATTAATCTGACTTTCAACGTAATCCACGTTTATAACCAATAATAAGATATGGCTACTGCGATATATACATGTTCTCTACACATACATAAACACAGAAAGGTATATACGAGCAATGGTTCTACAAAATTTGGAGTTTATACCGTTACAATTTAAGATTATCACAGATTAAATTACTTGATATTCTAATATGAGTATTTGGGTTATAATTGGCAAGATAAAAGTGCCACTTAGAAATCTACAACACATGGATCTCTTCCTTTTGTTCCATAATTATTTAAGTGCAAAACAGTATACCTGACCTCATTTTTTACAGGCCCATTTGAAAGATCAAAAGCTGCATCATTCAGCTTCAACATTTACATATAAAAACAGTCAGACTTTCCATGTATAAGAATCTCTATATACATAAGGGAAAGAAAAAAAATTAACAAGAAAACAATAGTATAAAAATTAAGAAACAGTTTCTTCTTGCCAACATAACTGAGAAAGATACAACATCCAAGGATTCCTATATGTAAGATTATACAACTTTGTGTTTTTGAGTTCCCACTAAATACAATATCTCATTTACAAAGTAATTCACAACTTTTTTATCATTACCATAGACCATGCTCGGAGGATTAACATTGCAGTTTACCAGTGGTATCATTAACTCTAGAAACTTAAATTTCTACATAATTTCGTCAATGCCTAGGCAGAGTACAAATTGTTTTTCGTAAGTTACAAAAACAGACTTTATAGCATAATATAGATATCCAAATTTCAACTTGAATTAACAAATTGGTTGGAGGCACGAGCCAATCATTTGTTTGTTAGCTGTCTGGTTGTTTTTGTTATTTCAATACTCTTAGACTGGCTTATTTTTATTTCTTTGTAAACTATAATATATCGTTATTTGCGTGATAAAAAAAATCATGCATTATTAGAATAAAGAAATCTTTAGCCAACTTCAGCAGTTGCACATCTCTTCGGAAAAAATTAACTCACATCAACGCGAAGATCCCGTGGTAACTTCGAAAAATAATCGGACGGAAGAACAAAACAATCCTGCACGCCCACCCCAAAGAGAAATTATTAAAACATACATACCCAAGTAGTTAAAACTTAAACCAAAGCAGCTTATTCTACATATTCTCAAGCAAATATAAGCACAGAAGCAATAAATTATAACTACTAAGGAAAAAGGGTGTAAATATTTTGGTGCATACTGCAAGTTCTTGAAGGAGAATTTGTGGGTCAGAGTTCAGGGACTTGGGGGAGTCTGACGATTCTGTGACAGCAAAAGGAACCTTTTTTAGGGATTTGAAATGAAGGGTTTTGCATTGAGGGAAAGAAGGGATATGGTGGGGATACTGTGAAATGTTGCGGGAAAAAATGGAAGAAAATTTGCAGGAGGGAGTTTGAAGATGAACCGGAATAGCCGTTGTCGCCATTAGAAGAGATGGTTGTGGAAGATAGCCTGTAGCTATGGTTCGGATTGTCTTCCATTTTATTTTTGGTATGCAAGCGGAACAAGAAATACCAAAAGTAATCTTTGTTTTTTATTTGGAATAAATTCAAGAGAACTTAGTCACTTACTCCTTAATTTCCAAAAACTCCTCAGCAGAAAGCGATGGATTGGGGTTGGGTATTTCCAAGAGGAAAATGAAGAGTTACGTATGGTTTTGTTATGAATTGAAAAGAAGGTGCAGTTGTTGTCGGTATCAATTCTGGGGGTGGGTTACCATTCTACACCCGAGTTCAACTAACTTGAGCTTCAATAGCTCGTGTTCTTGAAATGATTGCACCGGGAGATTATATCGAGTTCGGTTGCAAACCAAGCGGAAGACACTCGACATAACCCGCTCTATAACCGATTAACCATTTGAAAGACATTTTAAAGATATGCAATTAAAGTAAATAAACAAGCATTTGTTTATGGAAGTTCGAATGTGGTGTAATCCTTCTACGTCTCCCCTTCTTCCACCTCATGGAAGGATCCACTAGAAGACTTTGATTTATACAACTCTTTGTACAAACCCGATCCAGTTGGGCATTCCTCATCCAACTAGAACTCCTAGCAACTCGACTATGTATGTTCTTTAATATCTCACATACAAAGACCTCTCAATCGGTTGTGATGAATCATCAACCGTTACAATGATATTCACTCATCTATTAAGCTCTCAAATACAATGAATAGAGTGAATATATATGGCACAATGATCTCTAACTAGATATGATATAGCAAGGTAAGTGGTGCCTAAAATCTGGGCTTGCTCTCTTTCAAGCTGTTCTCTTCTTGTAAGTTGCCCATTTTGAATCCTAAGTGGGTTTGCTTTGATCTTGCTTGGATTGATCTTCAATCAGCTGTGCTCCAAGTAATGATATATACGTTAGACACAAGAATATGCCCGTTGGAAAAGGTTCTGCACCATTCCCGAGCTTGCAACAGTCATATTCTAGTTTCTGAGCTCTTTGTATTTTGGACCGGACTGGCCGGATCAGCTTGGACAGATCAGTCTGGCCGGATCATCTTGGACATATCAGCTTGGGCAGATCAGTCTGGTCTGGATAGATCAGTCTGGTCTCGATCAGCCTGGGCAGATCAGTCTGGCCGGATCAGTCTGGACAATCAGCTTGATAAAAACCAGATTGATAAACGTGCTCTTCTGATCTGTTGCTTGTAGCTCTTGATTCTTTGATTTCTGGGTAACGTGATCTACATGAAAGTTGTAGCCCTTTGTCTTAGCTTTCCAGGGAATTAAGAATCGCTCGATTTCGAGTTTGTATGAGAGAGTTATGCTCCAAAATACGAGGCAATGGTCCTGCTGTATATTTGCTAGATGCAACAGCACATGGCGTGACTTGCAGAAGCTTTTTGGACATCTTAACGTCCGATTCAGTCTTTGACTTTCAAATATTACTAGTAGATCTTTGTCTTAGCTTTCCAACCCATACTGAATCGTCTCGTTCCGATAAGCGAACTAATAGTTATGGCCGGACATACTGACAGTCGCTTGCTGTAACAGCTCGATCTTACAGGTGTCACATGGCGTGACTTGCAGAAGCTTTTTGGACATCTTAACGTCCGATTCAGTCTTTGACTTCCAACATACTGACAGTTGCTTGCTGAAACAGCTTGCTGTTTCTTCGCGGTGCAGCTCGATCTTGCAGGCTTCTTTTCTTCTTGATAACATTTGAACTAGCCGATCTGTTGTAAAATATGAATTTTAGTATTTTGAGTTGGCTGTTCAACCTCTTTTAGAAGCACGACATTTCGATATCCGAGCTATGAGATATGATCGAAACAATCCGCTCTGCCAGAATTTCAGTCTTGGTCCAGCTTGACATTTTCAATCTACTTCTTTGTAATTCATCAAGCTCTTAATTATGATCTATGAACTGCACACGTGATGAAATATGTTATCAACACAGTAACAAGTTTTGTTAACATCAAAACCAAGATTATTCGGGTTCCCAAAACCCAACAGTTGTCAAACGGTAATTAGCAAATTTTCTGATTTGAGAGGAAACTGTCGTATTGTGATTTTAAAATGTGGGGAAATTGCAAAAGTTATTAATATTACCAATAAATCCTTGAATTGAACGTACTTAGACATGTAGCAAATACAAAGCAAATACAATAGTTGGTGAAGCTGCAAACGTCAAATTTGTTAATAAATTCGTATTATAATTTTATAAATGATATAATAATCATGTAAGTTTTTTAACTAATAAGCACTAATAAAATGAAGTTAAACGTACATATTCTAATATTACATTAGTTAAAAAACTTACATGATTATTATATTATTTATAAATTTACAATACAAATTTATTAACAAATTTAACGTTTGCAGCTTTACCAATCTATTAAAATTATATCTTATTGCAAGATCAGGCGTTTGCAATTTTGTAAAAAGTTATAGCCAGTTATACAGTATAATTCAAATCTTTTATTCGATCGCTCTTCTAGTATGTACAATTATTGTTCTCCGTACAATGTTTCATAACAACCCAAAGCGTGCGAGAAACCATGAAAATTCATCTGAACTCAAAATTGGAGAATTTTTTTATAATAATAAAAAAATTCCGAGAATTAAGAAGGTTTAACAAGACTTAGTAAATGTTAGTGCACGACTTAGTAAATCTTAGTACGCGACTTAATAAATCTTAATTCGCAAATCGTTGCATGCACACTTAGTACGCCGGATCACGATCAGAGTGTCGATGCATGAAGGATTATGTGACTTAGATTAGAATGTGATCATAAATTCATTTCCAAACAATCCAATTCAAGATATCAAAATCATTTTTAATTTTACTCTGTAAAATAAATGGCAACGAATCATAATGGTCTGGATAAAATGGGTATCCCAGACCCGTTTGGATATCTACGAGTCTAAAACTAAATGGGTATTGGGTCAGGTATGAGTTCAAATTTTTATAGTCGGGTGGGTATGGGTCGGATAACGGGTCATTAATTATAATAATAATAAAATTAACCCACTCTACACATAATTATTTTTGATTCAATTGATTGAGTGCTATGAACAATTTTATCCACTTCCCATACTTCAACTATTTTGTTTGTTTTGTATTTGATAGTAAAAAACTAGAAACATCAAAAAATCAAAATTGTCTGACGAGTCTAACGGATTTTGCGAGTCTGACCTGTTAGCTTAGAATACAGGTAAGGACAGGTATACATTTAGATTAGGTTTAAACGGGTCATTAATTAAATAGGTCGGGGCTAAGATATCCTCCCATTGTCGTCCCTGACATTACGTATGGGTCACCATATAAAAAAAAACGTTCACATCATATTATGGAATTAGCCTTAGCTATCTTACGGGATAGTGCCTCATGTGATAGATCACTCCATTGGATGTGTATATTCACATCCAATGTTGATGGAAATATATGCATCCAATGGATTAGACTACCCATATAACACTATCACATGCGATAGCCAAGAATAAACGCATATTATGTATATTTGCAATTGATGTAGTCATTTATGCATATAGTTTTTTTTTCAATCACATTCATTTTTTTTTAGGAATTTTCTAATTATTAATCAGAATTAAAATAAATATAACTTTGGATCAGGGTTCGAGTTCTCATCCCCTTATAATAATAATAAAAACATGTTAAAATAATGGGAGGTGGTAGATATGGCTGGCCCACAAGTTTATTGCTTGTAATAAATACTTTTTATGATATTTTTTGTTGAACGAAGAAGGGGATGGATTTGCAGCTTTTAGCCCATCTGATATCGATGATAATTATGATCTTGAGATCTTGTGTTCAAGTCTTCGATCCTACCCTAATAGTTGCAATAGCTGCTCAAAAATATCGATGATAATTATTGATGTGATCCGTTATTTTACGTGTTTGGTAGAATTAGGTGTTTACGAAAAATAAAAGGAATACACCAAGATTTTTTACGTGGAAAACCCTCAAATTGAGAGAAAAACCACGGGACCTAGTCCAGTATAAAGCTCCACTATAAATATTGATGATTTACAGGACTCTCTAGACACAAAAAATAATCGTTCAATGACTTACATAAACTGTTTATAAAAATAACAAAAAAGACCGAACATACATAAATTTGCTCTCTTCGGAGTCTTTTTGCCCAGAAAATTTCAACCCTTTCTGTGATGACATCCGCGGGTATTTATAGGACTATTCCTATTGATTGACTCGCGGGAGATCCGGAACACGATGTCCTCTGATCGTGGCTTAACTGGAGCC
This sequence comes from Haberlea rhodopensis, assembly GCA_907163345.1. NCBI lineage: Eukaryota > Viridiplantae > Streptophyta > Magnoliopsida > Lamiales > Gesneriaceae > Haberlea > Haberlea rhodopensis. Next base: position 49,506 of record CAJQUN010000847.1, read on the forward strand.
TCACACGTCCGAGAAATCCGCGCCCCATTATTGCACGTTCATTCACGCCGGTAAATTTGTTGGTTATTCCCGGGTCTTCCGCTAATCTTTGACCAGAAAACCGAGGAGGGTTACAGCTGTTCGGTACAAACTCTGCTCGGTGCTTTCCGTTCGGTGCACTATGTTCGGTATATGTATTTGTTTGGCCCTTGAGGGATTTTACCCGAGGAGATCAATATGTCATATGACATCACCTCACCCCCCTAAAGTAAAGCAAGACGAGACCTTTGAAGTCTTGTTTTATTGTCTTCGGGTAAAATCCCAAACTTGACCTGCTCGGGATATTTTTGCCGCCCTTTTTTCCCGCCCAACTATTTAAAAGATATTTTAAATGCCGCGCGACGTTTCGTTTCCCGAGGCTGCTTTATATCCGTCCATTCCCTTATTTTTGGACGGCAAGGATTAAATGACTGTTCACATGGTCCCCGCTATAAATACCCCTCCATTTTCTTCATTTGTTTTTACTTTACTGCATTTTGCTTCCGAGCTAGCACCAGACGGTCGAACAACTTGTCTCACCAGTTCCCTTCTTTTTTAATCACTTAAGTATGGTTTCTTCCTCAGCTGATTCTTCACTGCAAGCTATAGATAGGTTTACCGAAGGAGATGCTCTTAGCCCTTCTCCTCAAGCCTCTTCCTCTTTCGATAGTGACAAAACCCTAAGCTCTTCTGCCGCGTCGGCTGCTCATAAACAAGAGCAGAAACGTGCTACGGAGCGAGATTTGGTTAAAGCCAGGGTTCCTTGGTTCGAGATATTCGAGTCTGAGGTTAAATTGCCTCAGCATCTTATCAATATCCGAACTAAATGGGGGATTTCCGAGGGGACTTCTATTATTGCTCCCCCTTCTGGATCTCGTCCCCACTTACCCCCTAAGGGGTATTTTCCTTTCTATATAGACCAACTCCGAGGAGGGCTCCGTTTTCCCGTCCCCTCTTTCTTTATTGAAGTGGCCTCCTACTTTTGCGTTTCCCTTAGTCAATTATTTCTCAATAGCTATAGGTTATTAGCAGGCTTCTTCATAGTTCTTTCTTATCTGGGTTTTACACCTACTCCCGAGCTTTTTCATTGTTTCTTCCAACTGAACAAGAAAGAGATCGGGCTTTTTTACTTTTCCTCAAGGACAGGGGTTGGCTTCCTCAAAAAATACCCCTCGTCTATAAAAAATTGGAAAAATTCTTACTTCTTTGCTCGTCCCCTCCAGCCTTGGGATTGCCCTATGGAGTGGAGGGAAAGCCTCCCGAGGGGGAAATCAATCAAGGGTCACCTTGAGGAGGAACCGTATTTGTCGGTTCGTCGTGCACTTGGCGATCAGTGTTATAATTTGATGGAGCTGATTGACGACGCACTGCTATACTTGTTCCAATTGAGCCCCAAGGGTGTATCCTTGAAAATGTCCCTCGGTGAGTGCTTTCCAAGTAATCTTCTTCGTTTTACTTTTTAACTTATCATGTTCGGACTAATATTTCTCTGCTCTTTTCAGAAGATAAAATGATGAAGGCAATGATAGCCGAGAAGCTAAGGGAGAAGAGCCAAAAGGGCCAAACTTCTAAGGCTGCTGCTATTCCTGCACCCCCCCCCCCCTTCTATTGAGATTTTGACTCCTTCTGAGGAGAAGGCTTCACCTGAGAAGACTCATGCTCTTCATCGCAAGAGGAAGACTACTCCCGAAGGTCCAAGTTCCTCGCCCCAAGCACCTCCTACTAAAAAAACTTCCTCTTCCCTCATCCCTTCCGAACCTCGAGCCTCTTCTCAACCCGCTCTCGGTGTATCTCGACCTTCTTTGAGATACCATATCCCTTCGTGGACGTACTCCCCTACTGTTCCACTACTGAAAAAACCCGATCCCAAAGCCTCCCATTCCATGCTGTGCTATACCCCCAACCCTGCTGATCGAAAATACCTCGGGGAGCTGGCCTTCAGCAACTTGGTGAACGACTTCTCCTCCTCCTTTACCCAGGTAAATGTTTATGCCCATTAACTTGTTCCGTTTGTCTTCTTTCAATATCTTCATTTGTTACTTTTAATTTTATATATGATCTGATGCAGGCCCACATGATGGCGGGTGAACTTCTCACTCGTTTTCATTCAGTTCGATTGGCTGATGGGCAAAATCAGAAGCGCATCCGGCAGTTAGAGGGTATGGGTGAGGAGTTGAAGAAAACGGTGAGCCTTTTAGAGGAGCGGCACTCGGCCCTGGTATCGGCTCGGGACAAGGCAGAGCAGGTCCTGGCAGAGGAGCGGACAAAGTTTGCTGCTCTGGAAGATGCTAACTCTTCTTTGTCAGAGCAGTATAAAGCCCTGGCTGAGCAACATCAAGCTGTCTCCGAGCAGCTGGCTCAGGAGAAATCTTCCACAGCTGCTCGTGCGGAAGAACTATGGCTTTCGAAGAAAGCAGACTTTTTGAAGTCTCCAAAGTATAGCAGCATGGTGGCTGACCGTGCTTACAAGTTCTTTGATCATGGCTTTGAAGCATGTGTCAATCAATTTGGATCTCAGGGCTATCCGCCCGAAGGAGCTTCCAAAGATTTCCTTGATGTTAATGCTGCTCTGGAGAGCCTCCCCGAGGAATTATTCCAGCCATAGGATAGAGCTTTTATCTTTTATTGTACTTCTTTCTTTTTTATTAATGAAATCATTTGCTTGTATCTTGGAACAAACTTGCTACCCCGAGCACAAATACTTAGGCAATTTTAGGTTTAAAACGTGGACCAAACATCCCGATCCCACGAGTAAACAACTAAAATTCCGAACAGCTCGCTACCCCGAGCACAAACACTTAGGCAATTTTAGGTTAAAACGTGGACCAAACATCCCGATCCCACGAGTAAACAACTAAAATTCCGAACAGCTCGCTACCCCGAGCACAAATACTTAGGCAATTTTAGGTTTAAAACGTGGACCAAACATCCCGATCCCACGAGTAAACAACTAAAATTCCGAACAGCTCGCTACCCCGAGCACAAACACTTAGGCAATTTTAGGTTTAAAACGTGGACCAAACATCCCGATCCCACGAATAAACAACTAAAATTCCGAACAGCTCGCTACCCCGAGCACAAACACTAAGGCAATTTTAGGTTTAAAACGTGGACCAAACATCCCGATCCCACGAGTAAACAACTAAAATTCCGAACAGCTCGCTACCCCGAGCACAAACACTTAGGCAATTTTAGGTTTAAAACGTGGACCAAACATCCCGATCCCACGAATAAACAACTAAAATTCCGAACAGCTCGCTACCCCGAGCACAAATACTTAGGCAATTTTAGGTTTAAAACGTGGACCAAACATCCCGATCCCACGAGTAAACAACTAAAATTCCGAACAGCTCGCTACCCCGAGCACAAACACTTAGGCAATTTTAGGTTTAAAACGTGGACCAAACATCCCGATCCCACGAATAAACAAAAATTCCGAACAGCTCGCTACCCCGAGCACAAATACTTAGGCAATTTTAGGTTTAAAACGTGGACCAAACATCCCGATCCCACGAGTAAACAACTAAAATTCCGAACAGCTCGCTACCCCGAGCACAAACACTTAGGCAATTTTAGGTTTAAAACGTGGACCAAACATCCCGATCCCACGAATAAACAACTAAAATTCCGAACAGCTCGCTACCCCGAGCACAAATACTTAGGCAATTTTAGGTTTAAAACGTGGACCAAACATCCCGATCCCACGAGTAAACAACTAAAATTCCGAACAGCTCGCTACCCCGAGCACAAACACTTAGGCAATTTTAGGTTTAAAACGTGGACCAAACATCCCGATCCCACGAGTAAACAACTAAAATTCCGAACAGCTCGATGAATCAAATACTTTCATTTTATTACTACTGAATTCATAAAACAATAAAAAAGAAAGATTACACAAAATACTTCTTCAAGTTATGAATGTTCCAAGGTCTTACCAATTTCCGACCTTCATGATCTTCCAGCCTGTACGCTCCTCTTCCGATTACTTCCATAATTTTGTAAGGACCTTCCCATTTGGGTGCCAACTTTTTCACCTCCCCAGCAGGATTTGTTCTTCGTAACACTAAATCACCAACTTGAAATGTTCTTGATCGAACCCTTCGGTTATAGGCGTTGGTAATCCTTACTTTATATAGCTCTGTTCTTGCTACAGCCTGTTCTCTTAACTGATCGATCTCATCCAACTCTTGCATTCTCTTAACCTCGTTCTGTTCTGGATCATAACAATGTACGCAAAGAGACTCAATCCCAATTTCTGCTGGAATGAGGGCCTCCGAACCGTATACTAGACTATACGGAGTTTCCCCTGTAGATACCCGAGGGGTTGTTCGATATGCCCACAAGACTCCAGGTAGTTCATTACCCATTCTCCTCGAGCCCCTTCCAGCTTCGTCTTAATCCCATGTAATAGAATACGGTTAATAACTTCGACTTGTCCATTTGATTGTGGATAGGCTACTGACGTGAATATTTGCTTAATTTTCATCTCTTCGCACCACTCCTGTATTTTCTTTCCCTGAAATTGCCTTCCATTATCCGAAATAATTCTCCTCGGTATTCCGAACCGACACACTATGCTCCTCCATAAGAATTTGATGACTTCCTCCTCAGTTATTTTTGCTAAAGGCTCGGCTTCCACCCATTTTGTAAAGTATTCCACTGCTACTAGGAGGAATTTTCTTTGCCCCGTGGCAAGGGGAAAAGGTCCGACGATGTCCATCCCCCATTGATCAAAGGGACAGGAAGTGATACTGCTATTTAAGACCTCTGCGGGTATGTGAGATAAATTTGCATGTTTCTGGCAATTGTTACATTTTTTAACAATTCCTTCGGCATTTTCTCTCATACTAGGCCAATAATATCCTGCCCGAAGGGCTTTCTGATATAACATGTTACTTCCCGAATGATTCCCACAACAGCCTTCGTGAATTTCCTTTAGTAAATGTTCTCCTTCTTGCATTGATGTGCATTGCAAGAAAGAAGCTGAAAATCCCCTTTTGAACAATTTGCCCTCTGCTAACACAAAACGCCTCTCCATTCTCTTCACCCGAGCAGCTTCCTTTGGATCTAACGGCAACACCCCATTTTTCAAGAATTTAATGATATGCTCCCGCCAATCAGATATGACGCAAGGTTCCAAATTCATTATACTGTTGATTGCTATGTGTGAGACCAAAAGATCTTGTACCAGTACTTTCCTGTTCTTCCACTCATGGATGGAGCTGGCCAACTTTGCGAGTGAATCTGCTCGGTCATTATCCTCTCGTGGTATTTGCTTTAACTCTACCTCCTGGAACTGAGTCGTTAATAATTGAGCCTTCTCCACATATTTTTTCAGCTTTTCTTCTTTCACCTTGTACACTCCATTTACTTGTTGTACAACCAGCATTGAATCCATGAACACTTTTACTTTCCGAGCTCCGGCGTCTAATGCCACTTGTAAACCAGAGAGGAGAGCTTCGAATTCGGCTTCATTGTTTGAGGAATGAAAACCGAACTGAATAGCTATGGAGACTTCCTCTCCTTCTGGACTGATCAGTATAATTCCTGCCCCCGCTTCCCTTCTGAGTAGATGACCCATCTACAAATAGGCTCCAATATTTTTCTTCGCGAGTATGAGTTACTTCAACCAAGAAATCAGATAAGGCCTGAGCCTTGATGCTAGTCCGGGGCTGATAAGAAATATCGAACTCGCTCAATTCTGTGGCCCATTTCACCATCCTCCCTGAAATTTCAGCTTTTGACAAGAGCCTTCCTAAAGGAGTGCTTGTTACCACCATGATAGGGTGAGATAGAAAATAAGGACGAAGTCTTCTTGCAGTGATCACCAGAGCCAAAGCTAGCTTTTCAATTTCTGGGTATCTTTGTTCGGCTCCTTGCAAAGCTCGGCTAACATAATATACCGGTTGCTGCTGCCCCAATTTCTCTTGAATTAACACCGAGCTGATAACTTCCTCGGTTACCGACAAGTAGACGAGGAGGGTCTCATTGTGTTCGGGTTTATTCATCAATGGTAACTGAGCTAGATATTCTTTCAAATCTTCGAAAGCCCTCTGGCACTGATCGTCCCATTCAAACTGGATTCCTCGCCTTAAGGCCTTAAAGAAAGGCAAACTCCTGTCAGCCGATCTAGATATGAATCGACTAAGCGCTGCTATTCTTCCTGCTAACCTTTGCACTTCGTTCAGGGTCCGAGGAGGGTTCATTTCTTGGATTGCTCGGATTTTCTCAGGGTTAGCTTCCACACCTCTCTCTGTCACCATGTACCCCAAGAATTTTCCACTATGAATTCCGAAGGTACATTTGGCCGGATTTAACTTCATGCCAAATTTTCTTAAAGTGGCAAAGACTTCCTCCATATCCTCTATCAGATTTTGGGCCTTCTTGCTTTTGATCAGGACGTCATCCACATAAACCTCCACGTTCCGTCCTATTTGATCTTTGAACATCTTATCCATCAGTCTCTGATAAGTAGCCCCAGCATTTTTTAATCCGAAGGGCATGACGATATAACAAAAAGTTCCTCCCGCTGTGACAAAGCTAACCTTGGACTGATCTTCGCGGGCTAAGGGGATTTGATGATACCCCTGATAAGCATCCATAAGACATAACAGCTCATGTCCCGCAGTAGAATCCACTAATTGATCAATCCTCGGTAATGGGTAACAATCTTTGGGACACGCTTTGTTCACGTCCCGAAAATCTACACACATCCTCCACTTGTCTCCCGTTTTAGGTACTAGAACCACATTTGAGAGCCATGTAGGGAAACTAATTTCCCGTATATGACCTGCTTTTAACAACTCCTCCACTTGTTTAGCTATAACGGCATCCTTCTCGGGTCCGAAATGCCTTCTCTTCTGTTTAATTGCCCGAGCACCCGGATCAACATTTAGATGATGCTCAGCAATCTCTGGTTTTACCCCAATTAACTCAGAGGAATTCCAAGCGAACACATCCACGTTAGCTATTAAGCAGTCAATCACCCTTTTCCTTAATTCGGGATCCAACTTAGATCCAATGCGAGTAATTTTCGCCGGGTGACCTAACTCGATGCTCATGAATTCCTCCTCGGGGATTATCCGCTCCTCCTCCTCGGGCTGTCCATGTTTCCTCTTATTACTTCCTCGCTCCCCATCTTCTCCCTTTTTTCCTTTGTCTTGCTTCAACTCTTGTACATAGCATTTTCTTGATGAGCTTTGACTTCCTCGTACTTGTCCCACTTCCCCTCCTACCGGGAATTTTATCTTCAGGTGGTAAGTAGAAGCAACGGCTTCGAAGGCCGTTAACGCCGGGCGACCCAATATTATATTATAGGAGGAGGGTGCATCCACTATGAGGAAGGTGATCATCTTCGTCTTTGTCTTGGGCTCCTCTCCTAATGTGACGGGTAAAGACATTTGTCCTATAGGACTTATGGCTTCTCCAGTAAACCCATGCAAAGAAGTATTTACTTTTTGCACAGCTATACTTCCTAATTCCATCTGCTTCAACGTATTAAGGAAGAGCACATCCGCCGAGCTGCCTGTATCAACGAAGATTCTTTGCACATTATAGTTGGCTACTGTGGCTGAAATTACCAGTGCATCCTCATGGGGAAAATAAATCCCTTGTAAATCGGCAGGTCCGAAAGCTATAGAAGGACTCTCCTGAGTATGACTTGGATTAATGGATAACACTTCGAGTTTTCGAGCATAACTTTTTCTTGCTCGGTTAGAATCTCCACATGATGTTCCTCCCGAAATTATATGTATAGTCCCTCGGTTATGAACATTGCTCATGGTTTTCTCCCTGGTAACTTGATTTCCTGCCTCCCCTCTTTCCCCCCGTACTGCCCAAGGGACTGGCTGAAGTACTCCTCTTTCGGGATTAACATTATTCCGGGGGAGAGGAACACTGTTTCTCAAGTCATCGTCAGCTCCTCGCCTTACATCCATTCTTCCTTCGTGAAAACTCCCTCCTCGGGCACTTCCTCCTCGGAATACTCCTCTTCCATAAGGTCCCCCCCGACCCCTCTTCGGCATAATTTGATTCATGGCTACCTCCCGATAAGGTCTCATCGGTAGGTATTGATCAAAGTTCCTCTTGGGCTGTTCATGCGGCCTCTCCTTCCTATTGACTTCACCACCATTTTTTATTTCCTTCTTCTGCTTCATCCTCTGGGCTTCCTCCAAATTAATGTATTTGGAGGCACGTCTCAGTAATTCATCATAATCTGACGGTGGCTTCTTGGCTAACGATCTGAACAGATCCCCCTCTCTCAACCCTTGGGTGAAAGCGCTGGCTAGTATTTCAGATGTCACATGCGGAACATCAAGGCATGCCTGATTGAATCTTTTCAGAAAATCCCGCAGGGACTCCTTATCCATCTGCCTGAGACCGAACAAACTCAAGGCTGTTCTCTTGCAACTTCTACTGCTCGCGAATTGATGAAGGAACAACGAGCTGAATTTGGGAAATGAATCCACTATTCCTGATGGTAACTGATTGAACCATGACTGAGCAGCGCCGGCTAGAGTAGTCAAGAACACTCTACATTTCACCCCATCTGACAGCTGATGAAGGAGTGAGGCATTCTCAAATCGAGATAAATATTCTTCTGGATCTGTGCTACCGTCATAATTCCCCACACTCAAAGTTCTAAAATTAATAGGCAGAGGATCATCAATGACCTGGGAGTGAATGGAGTGCTTCTTCTTGCCGAGTTAATACGGCCTTCCATTTTATTGCGCATTCTTTGTAGCTCCTCCTTTAGATCCTCCATTTGATGGTGCAAAGCCCTATCTATTTCATCGTTTGAACGATTAAAGAAGTCTTTCGATTCTTCCACCTCCTCCTCCGACCTCTTTACAGAAGTCGAATCTTCTTCCTCTTCTTTACTTTCTTCCTGACAGGGGGGGGGGGGGGGGGGGGAGTCATGAATTGCTTCATAACTTCTCCAACAGTTTTGGCTATCACCTCAGTTAAATGTTCCATGGGTATTCCTTGGGTAGGTAATACCCGCGAAGCATTCTGCGATGATCCAGCCTCTCCAGCCCCTTCTGGTTCTGGGCATGAACGTGGGGGAGTCAGTGGTTTATCCCTCCCCGACATTGGCCCTCGCCCTTTGCTTCTAACCATTTCTCCTTGGACTCTTGATGAAAAAATCTCTGCTTCAACGTCTTTACTCTTTTTGTTTCCCACAGACGGCGCCAATGATATGATCCGTTATTTTACGTGTTTGGTAGAATTAGGTGTTTACGAAAAATAAAAGGAATACACCAAGATTTTTTACGTGGAAAACCCTCAAATTGAGAGAAAAACCACGGGACCTAGTCCAGTATAAAGCTCCACTATAAATATTGATGATTTACAGGACTCTCTAGACACAAAAAATAATCGTTCAATGACTTACATAAACTGTTTATAAAAATAACAAAAAAGACCGAACAGACATAAATTTGCTCTCTTCGGAGTCTTTTTGCCCAGAAAATTTCAACCCTTTCTGTGATGACATCCGCGGGTATTTATAGGACTATTCCTAGTGATTGACTCGCGGGAGATCCGGAACACGATGTCCTCTGATCGTGGCTTAACTGGAGCCTCACACGTCCGAGAAATCCGCGCCCCATTATTGCACGTTCATTCACGCCGGTAAATTTGTTGGTTATTCCCGGGTCTTCCGCTAATCTTTGACCAGAAAACCGAGGAGGGTTACAGCTGTTCGGTACAAACCCTGCTCGGTGCTTTCCGTTCGGTGCACTATGTTCGGTATATGTATTTGTTCGGCCCTTGAGGGATTTTACCCGAGGAGATCAATATGTCATATGACATCAATTATGATCTAGAGATCTTGTGTTCAAGTCTTCGATCCTACCCTAATAGTTGCAATAGCTGCTCAAAAAAAGAAGGGGAACCATCGAATCGAAACATAAATCCATACCACATACATGTCATTAACTGATAAAAACAAAATACTATTTCAACGAAGCCGATAGCGGCAATCTAAGCATTTTCCCATACCATTCCACTTCTACTAATCACAATGCAATCTGCTCCTAGTTACTGAATTCTATAAGAAACCAATCATTTCCCCTATTTTTGCCAGCATCAAACCTCCATAAATTGAACAGATTATGATTAATACAAGTAATAATCATAATTAACATTGGATTAGTTATCCTGTAAACCAACTTTATTCTTAACTAAGAAAATGAAAATTATATGCTACACGGGATAAAACCAACCTATATTACAGTTCATATTATCACTACCTCTCAATTCTATATAATAAGTCAAGTTTTACCATAAAACAAAGTAAATCCAACATTCCAAAGTAATCCAGACGCAGTGGTATTGAACTGTGTTCATAAGAACAACAAACTTTCAAACAAAAGCAGATATGTATTGAAAGCAAAATGCACATTTTGCACTAATAAATAATAACCACCAACTTTTCCAATAAAATATTGCCATTTCCTTACCCTGTTTGATGCTATCTGGCGTACACCAGGTTTTCCCTCACATATTCTGATGTATGTATATCTTGGAATGTGTGATTGTGTTTTGGAAAACACGGTGTACACCAGAATTTCCCAAAATACAGAAAACTAGGTAACATATTGGAATTAGCAGAAAACATGGTTGGAAATAGCATAACCCTACAATCTTAAACAAGTGTAGATGACAAAGAATTTGCATTCTCAGCCTTCGTAGGTATATATATATATATATTATGTGATCCATTTATTGACATTTTGGATTCTTTCCAGGTCCACCATAGTAAAAATGAGTGCCCCATTCACTGTTGTGAGAGCTCATGATGTTGTAACAACCGGAGTTCTCCGCAAGAACCGAGATATCTTGGGCTGTGCTTAGGTTGTTGTCGGAGTCCACAATCTCGAGATTTCTAAAATAGCTAGCTTTGCCGAATCCATCTTCTGCAAATTGGCCCGAACCCATTTGAGTCGTCGTGTGTTCATCATTGGTCCGAGAATTTACGATCTCCCCTCCCCACTCCACCATGGTGGCCCGGTCTGCTAAGTGCGTGAATAGCTCGTTGGGCCAGTAACCCACTAATGTATTGTCACCAAATCTCATCCACCAGTTACCTATTTTTGGATCCTATTTATTGTGCAAAATGTTGTCGAAATGACAAGGTTAGAGATTTGCCCTACAAATGTTGCCCTGTCTTCCTCTAAAATGATGCTTATGTCGTGGGTGCCATCGACGTCATTGCCTTTCAGGGCAGCTGGATCATTAACGTGGCACATCTCAGCTGCCCTGAAGGGCGGCATCAAAAGAACGAAAAATAGAACACTCTGAAACAATGTTAAGCGAGGATTAATAGTAATGCGCGAATTAAACACAAGTTTTTAGGTTATTTTTTAGAAGATATGAAATATTCTCATAAAAAGCACGAGCTCGTTTATTTTTCCTATTATAAAATTTAGTATTTGATCTTAATTTTTTTTTACATTATTTTAACTATTATTCAGCTCGGGACAATTCAAAGTATATTAAAAATTAAAAACGCTTTTTTATTCTTAAGTTACGATTAAATTTGTAAAACTTAATGCTTGACCCGATGCTTCGACATAGTTGGCACTTTGTAGAAGGTTGCTCCGAAGTACACGAAAATGTTACCTTCCATATGAGAATGGTGATATCGTATTGATCTCCACCAGGGGATGATACTGGAGAAATGGCTGCGCCTATGGCTATTCTAGGGTTTGTTTGGACAAATCCTGAACATAAGAGATTGTAGCACCCAGTCGCTTGGTATGCATCGCTCTGCCATCAAAATGTTCTTGATCAACATAAACTTTATGTAAAATAAAAAATATCAACAAATAAATTTGTTAGAAGATTAGACAGAACAAGGTATTCTTTTAATTTAAATTATGCTTGAAGGGAGAAATTTATTTATTTTACTGTTTTCACTTGAAGTATATATCATATATTTTTACAATCTTGGTTGTAAATCCCACTATCTAAATGCATTTATATTTATAATTACTAATATAAAAATAGGGTGAACTTCATCTAGGCCCCCTCTAGTTTTCATAATTATCGTTTTAGCCCATCTAGTTTGAACAATAACATCTACCTCCTCTATAATATATTTTTATGTCAAATCACTGAGAGATTGTTGTAATTTTTCTTATAAATTTACAAACTAGAGGGAGTGCTATTGTAATACAAATATTCTACAAAGGAGACATATGTAATTATCCCTAAAAATAATTGAAATGCAAATAATTTTGTTTTGTGTACCCATCATTATAGTGGATAATGGGAAAGTCGACATTAGCGTTAGCCAGATTAACGGGTACAAAATAATTGGGATCGTTGAATCTACCCTAAGGCATAATGAATTGTCACATTTCATGGTCAATAAGCTCTTAATAATAAAAGGACGACCCTTGTCGTGTAGAAATTAAATTTCATGCCCATTGGTCCCTTCACATTATTTCCATTCTTCAAGAAGCCAATTTGATTAAAATATTAGTGCATTTTAAATTATTTAATAATAAATAAAAACAATTAATGTACGACGTAGAGCTGGTGGTGCAAATAATTTGGATTTAAAAATGGTATGATTATATAAAAAATATAAGGTTGTTCAAGGTCAAATTTGAAATAATATTTGAAAATAAAGATAAAATATTAATTTAGTTGACCTTGGAGTTAGAAATCATGCCCAAAGTCGTTAATTATGAAGCTTTGACTTTTAAGCAAGGATTCCAAAACTAAATTAGTTGTTTCTTAAGTCTTCTACTAATTGGTGTCAACTCTAACTGAGGTAGGTTAAGGCGTAAGAGCGTGTTTGCAATTACTTATTAAAAGTGCTTTTACAATATTTTTGCTTAAAGTTAGAAAAAATTGCTTTTAAGCAAAATCATTAAGTGTTTGCTATTAAAATAGAAAAACATCTTAATAAACTTCAAATTATTAAAAAATTGTCAGAACACAAGTAAAATCACTGAAATACATGTTATGACATGTTTATCTATTTCTGTTTTTACCTATTTATTTTTAGAGAAGCAATAGCAAATAATGAAATAAAACACTCAAAATCTATTTTTTTTTTGTCTGAAAAGCAGATAAGCAGTTTTGATAAGTAATCACAAATAACAACTAAGCCGACAATACTCCTTCGCCATTTTAATTTTATATTTGTGACATTTTAAGGTCAATTATTTTAATTTCATGACTAATTAACCTATCACTCATTTAAATTTTTTTATGAAATTAAATCTCAACCCTTTTATAATATATATAATTTAATTACTATTATGGAAATAGTAGAATGTAAATTCTAAATTGTTCAATATTATAATCTATCTAAAAAATTAAATAATTGAGAGTTTACTAACCGTCCAATAGGTGAATAGTCTTGGCCTGGTGTCACCATAAAGCTCCGGACTAACCTGACTAGTGGAACAATCCAAGTTTCAGAAATTCAATGAATGCTCAGTAAATGCATTCCTGCATGTGAAATGAACTTTCGTATGTATTAAATATTTGGCCCATTTCGAATTCCCAAAATATTTATTATGGGTTATTTGTCAAATAATTATTTTTAAATTAATATTGAAAACTCTATTTTTTTATAAAGATTTAATGAATGATCAACAATAATTTAATATCGTGGCCAGAAAGTTTGACTTTATAAATAGACAGCTCAATAATAATTTTATAATTAACTGTGATAGTGCCTCGTAGGACTGTCCTTAAGAACATCATTGAACTAATAATAGTAGTTGTGGATACTACCAATATGCTATCATCGAATAAATCGATTTTAGGTAGGATAGTTGTTCTATTTTTTTTATGCCCATCAAGTGGAGAATTTAATGTGGGTGGAGTTATTTACGATTTTTGAAGTCAGAACATCAGGGTTAGCCAGAATCTCTGATATTATGTTGAATTGATGTCTCAACATATACACAACTGATCTACAGATACAGAGGCGGACCTATTTTTGCAAAAAAAACAAAAAAATTTGCAACCCCATAATTTTTTTTACCCTGTAAGTATTATCAAAAAGAAATTTCACCCTCCCAAATTTTTTTATGAGTCCCTCCTAAGTGTATGTGTTGAATTTAACATTATTGGATGGTTAAAAGGGGCCTCATAAGCCAATTCATCACATTTTAATATATGTAATACCAAAACCTGAAATTAGGATCCTCAGTAGAGCTGCCACGTCAGCTCCTTGTAAGTTGCATTGTGTTTGGACGATTTTACAACTCTGGACGGATACTAATTGTAGATTTTGAGATTACGTGTATTAGAATGTGATTAATTGGCTTATGAGGCCCTTCTTTTAACCACTCGATCAATAGCAAATTCAACATATACATCTCTGTAGATCAGTTGTGTGTGTATATGTTGATTTATAACAAGTGATGTTACTAAAGGGTGGATTAACATATTTACGAGATTGAATTCAGATTTCAGAAAATTTATATATATAAATTAAAAAAAAAATTAACTTGAGAGGGAAAATTCGAATGCTGTAAAAAAAATCACCCCGAACAGGTGGGTGGATGTGATGTTATGAATAAAAAAAACAAGTTTAATGTGGGCAGAAATAATATAAATGGAAGGGGTACCTGCCAACCAGCTTCAATACTGTTGAGGTCCGACCCATCAAAAGATCCGGAGATAACCCATATCTGAGACAGGCTAAACTCGTTGACCGTGTCAATGGATGGCTCCCACACGTTTATTGTAGCCTTCGCCCCATATACCTCGTCAGACGCCGTCGTATACGCTATCGCGTGCTTCCATTAACAAATCAACAACAAGACTTACGAATTAGCACTTGGCATTGATTATTAGTAACATCAATTAAATAGACTGAGTTGAATTGTTATAAAACTTACGGGTTTATTCATATAAGTACAAGGGTAAATTTCAGAATTGATCTAATATAATAGAGGCTTTTTCAACATTAATTTCATGCATATAGATACATTTGTATGTATATTAGTGTATGTGTCAAACTCGGTGCATTGAAGAATTTTTCGGGATTGACCAACTTGCCATTTAGAACTTTATAGTGCTCACTATCACACAAAACCACAATGGTTATGCTAAAATACATATACGTATATAATTGTAATGGATTGGAAATGCACATACACCTACGATGTATGTCATTTCAAATCCAAGTTTCAAATTCATTCTCAAATCAGATACATTCATTCAAATGAAATCTATCAATCCAAACACAGCTTTAATGTTTTGTTGAGAGTTATGACTCTATATTGTTCTCGAAAGCACATCAAGCCATTATAGTTAGGGTAAAACGCATAAAAAAAACCATCTTGTTATAGTAAATATGCACGAAACTCCCACGTGTTAATAAAATAGGTAAAAAAAAATCATGTGTTTTCTTAAACTTGGCATGAATGTGTTATAATAAATATGCACAACGGGAAAAAAAAAACTCTTATGTTTTTTTAAACTCGGTATGAAACTCTCATGTATTATAAAAAAGCAAAAACCCTATTCCTTTTTTTGAAACATTGCATGAAATCCCCCGTGTTAAACAAAATAGGCAAAAACCCCATCTATTTTCGTAAATCATGCACAAAACTCCATCGATTATCTAATATAATCTTCAATTTTCGATATCTACATTATTTTCTTCTTTTCTGTAATATTTGTTCTTTTAGTTTTAAATCAAACAATATTCAGAATTTTAAAGGGAATATTTTCTGTGGTGTAATTTTAAAATAGATTATGAATAATATTCTGAATTTTTCTATACATTAAAAGAATTTTGAGAATATTATTCATAATTTATTTTAAAATTACAGCACAAAAAATTTTAACTTTAAAATTTCGAATATTGTTCGTTTTAAAACTAAAAAGAACAAATCATTATAGAAAATAATAAAATAATATAGATGTAGAAAAATTTGAGAGCATATTAGACAATCAATGGGTATTTGTGCAGGATTTACGAAAATAAAGGGATTTGCCTATTTTGTTTAACATTGAGGGTTTCATGCAAGATTAAAAAAAAAGAGGTTTTTCTTTGTCTATTTCATAACACATGGGAGTTTCGTGCATATTTACTATAACACGGGGGGATTCATGCCGAGTTTAAAAAAATACGTAGGGTTTTTTCCCTGTTTTGTTAATACATGGGAGTTTCGTGCATATTTACTATAACAGAAAAGGTTTTTTTATACTTTTTACCCCAGTAGTTATTAAACATAAGTATCATAATCGGCATCTTTATGTGCACACGCGATGCATGATCCAACTGTAAAAAGAACTTTTGATTCATGAGATGAATATCCTGAGTACCTCATGGCCTTTGCCGTTGGCATCTGGGGCATCGACGGACCTGATACGACTAGCAAACGGCGCCATTTCGGCGGTCCTTTGCTTCTTACCAAAATCATACAAAGATTTAGCCCTCAGCACATCATGCGTTGTACTCCGCCTTACGGGTATTGTACCTATCGGACATCTTTGCCCATTTTGGTGCCACATTTGCCAATCAGCCCCTCTCATCAACCTTTCATCAAAACTATTACTGGTATTTGGTTCTCTTCTCAATCCATCTGTTTTGACAGGTTTCATCACCTTTGGCATTTCTGGTGGAACCTTCTGTGAGTACACATTTAAAATAATCTTAATTATTTTTAAGTATAAAGTTTTTCCCCCTTCCATCTAGCCATTAAGCCACATCAGATCCAAGCTAATCCGAAATCGAGTAAGGTCAGACCCATTAACAAGAAATATCTCCTAACATGCATAGGTAGAAACTCACGAGCACGATATTAAAAATATTAATTAAGTATATTGATTAAATTTTGCCAAGTCTTATCTTTGTTAGTTATAATGTACGTTTAAATGCAATAATTGTCCCTGCTTAGATAGCTATCGAAGCATGGCGCTTAACTGCTATATGGTTTAAATATTATAGTTGTATCAGTACCACCAACTATAGTTATTGGTAAAGCGGCAAACGTTCGATCCTATAATTGATATTAGAGTCAATGTCATATGTCCAATTTCCATGAATTGGAAAGTAATGCAATTATTGGAGGGGGAGATTATTGAAGTGCAATAATTGTTCATACTTGGATAGTGATCGAAGCTTGGCGCTTGGAATGCTATATGGTTTAAAGATTATAGTTGCACTGTTACCATCAGCTATAGCTATTGGTAAAACAACAAGCGCTTAATCCTACAATTTAATTTGAATATTAGGTGGAGACTATTTCCCTAATTGGATCCATTAATTACTTGTTTTTTTTCAACAACATTAGGCGGATATAATGTTAGCAATACAATTAAGACTTCTTTCCTGCCCTCACCAAAGGTATTAAAGAGAAGGATAGGAGGTAGTTGGTAGTTTGGACAAGTAATTAATAATCCAAGAAGCAGCAGCTGAAAGTTTGCTTTACGTTTCACCAAATTATTAAATAACAGTACACTTTCCCTTCATAGCTTATGCCTTATAGCTAGCGTGTGTTTTCTGTTTCTATTTTGTGAAATATAGAGACAAATGCAACTCATCAGCAGGGAGCAAGGGATAATTAATTGCCCGTCAATCTCGCTCCCCCTGGAATTTTTTTGAATCCGCCAATGAATACCAAGTAAATATACCTGGATCTTGTGTTTCTTTAGGAGGGGATGATCCAAAGCTGGCTGTTTTCTTCTGTGTATACAATCTATGATATCTCCATCTGGGCTCTGAAAAATGCTCATATATACATTTAGAAATGGATAAATTGGAATTATGATTCTATAAGCTGAAAAAAGATTAAAGCTATATAATGTATATGTATAGCTTAATTACCTGAATGGTGAAAACAGAAGGCTTGTTAATCTTGTCCAAATGCCTCTGAATCCTGACGAGTCTCAAACTGCTAACTTGTTTGTATTTAGTATAATTCAAAGAAGTGGAAATGGCCATAGTTTTCTTGGAGAAAAGCACAAGAAACAATGTCAGAATGACAAGAAAAAGAGAACAGATCTCAAGAATACTGTTAGTACTGTAACTTGGAAACGAAAACCTCCCTTTTCTCACTACAACACCACTTCCCATATCTCATTCAGTGCCCAAGAAAACAATTAAAGGGATTCTAATTTATGCGCCATTGTATTGCGAGAATCAACCCCCCAACAACAGCCCAACACAAAAGCAGAACACAGAAAATATCTCTCTCTCACACACAAAGTTCTGAGACTATACCCTCTCTTCCTCTCTCATGAACACACATGCAGTGTGCGTGTGGGAGTGGTGGTTCTCTGCATCTAAATCATGATTGTCTGTTGCTGCTTGCATGGGATTTATGTATCTAACAATGACTTGTGTGTATATATATATATGTGTGTACTGTGTGTGTGAATGTATCTGCTTAATTAAATTTACACATAGTGGAAGATTAAGAGAAAAAATGGAGAAATAGGTGGGAATGAGAAGAGTATAATCAAAGGGTATCTTGTAAATGATCCAAACCTACCACACCTTGTTTCATAGCTCCTAAAATCTCTCTTCTTTATGGCACCCCTAACATCAATTAAATATATGCATATGCCGCCCTTCATTGGGGGCTGAGTTAGTGAAGTAGGTGAATGCAGAGCATTTTGGTCACGAGTTCGATTCCTCTTACCAAAATTCACCGGACTTGCATAATACAGTTTACCTAGCTTACGTAGTTTGCATGCTATTGCGTCAAGTCGAGGGTTTACCGCCCGTATATATATAGTGGCAGACGCAGGATTTCTGGGAAGGGGGCAAAAAATTTTAGGCTAAAAAAAATTTTATGGGTCAAAATATAAACTAAATGGGGCAAATATAATTTTTAAAGAGCAAATTACAATTTTTAGGTTAAAATTACAATTTTTTAGAGTGAAATTAAAATTGTTTTTAAAATAAATTATTTTTAGGATTAAAAAAAAAAGTACATCCGCCCTATATATATATATATATATATATATATATATATATATATACCTCCGTCACCAAATTTCTCACTATTACTTCCATCTATACTTCTTTTTTCTTTTCTTTCTTGTTTAATATACTATCATCATTATTGTTGTATTTATTTTACTTCATTCCTCTTCATTTATTTTCTTCCCTTCTAAGGTCTACTTATTTTACTTTTTCTTTGCTTGAGGGGGTACTTGAGTTTGATGGAAGTCATTACACATTTAGCAACAAATGTTTTTGGTATGATTTCTTTGTCATGTTTCCAGAATTCGTAATACATAAATATGTATTTCATGATCAATTCATTATATTAGTTGTATTTAAAAAATGTTGTTTAGATGAGCCGTATTAGTCGGATGGCAAAAGCCTCATATTTCACTTTGGGACGATTCAAGTTCGAGTGAGTCAATGACCAAAATCTTTAAAAATCTCCCAACCCGTATAAAAACAAATGTTGTTTAGATATAATGCGATGTGAAATAAAGTGGCAAATTTGTTAAAGTGAAAAAGGATTATTTAAAAAATTATAGAGAAAGATTGTGATTGTATATGTTTTGAATAATTGATTTGAAATATGAAATAACGATTGTCTGAAAATTACGAAATTTTAAACATATTGTTAGAAGTATGAATTTTTTTAGTTGAATTTAATTAGGATTGAGCGCCTCTTCGGAAGCAATAATTGCATGTGCTAAAAGAGTAACTGAAACGTATCGCGTAGGGCCAGGCTGATGTACGATTAAAATTTAAGTTGCATTATTACCATCAACTATAGTTTTTGATTAAGCGATAAACGTTTAATCCTTCAATTGGTATCAGAATTAATGTCATGTGCAACCGCGGAGCTATGGGTGGGCTTGGGTGGACTAAGCCCAAAAATTCTCACTCCATCAAATTTTCTTATAAGTCAAAACATGATATCTTTTTTTTTTCCTTACTAAATTGCCCTTGTGCATTATGCTTCCAACATGATATCTTGTGAATATAAAAGTTTTTTATGGTACTTTTTCTTTAATACAAATGAGTATGATCACTAAACTCAAGATCTCTAGGTAAATTTGTTGGGCACGCAAGGTAAAATGGGTAGATTACTTCTCTTGAGAATTATTTAACCAATTAGAGATGCAAATTACAGTATTCATATAATTTTTAGAAAACTATAATATTTCTTTTGAGGTCAATTTCTTGACATCCAATTCACGTAACACACCGTTTGGTGCATTGATAAAGGCGGGATATGGTATAATTTTTAACATATCACTTACTTATCACATCTCATCGATTGTATCAAATCCTATAGATCGTGTTCATGTAGTACATTAAAATTGAACGATAAGGTAACTATTGGTGTTAGGAATAATGGATTTATTATAATTTTATACACATCCAATATTTATTTCATTCTTGGGTCCATCCAAATTCATAACATAACCAGTGATAAATTTACGTTTGTGTGGTATAACACATCCAAGTCCACCCTTGAATTATATTTTTTCAATCTATATTGCACATTCGTATCTTCAAGTTCTTATTTATGCATATCTCATCATATGAACCAAACGATAGCTAAAACGTGAAATTTAAGATCATGCTCTAACTAATATTTAATAATTATTGATTACGATTTTATAATGTGCCATAGTATCTTTATTATACCAATTTTCATTTTAAATTAGTTAAACTTGCTTACATGTTTTCTAGTTTCGAATTTGTTATTAAAATTGATAATCCCGTATAGGAAAAAATCTCTTTACGTTGACTTCTTCGTATTAGTTTTCATCCCGTATAGGAAAAATTGATAATTCCAACGAGTCGAGATCTAAATATCAAGAAAATTACACACAAAAAAAAACAATTTATTTACGTTGACTTCTTCATATATTAATTTTCATCTAAAAAATTAATGTAGACGTAAATAACAAATATGATACATTTTAATTCTATAAAACGTAATACATAAAGGAATTTATTAAAGTCTAAAATTGATTATCATGACTCTTCCACATCTATAAATACTTCAAATATGATACATGTAAGATTCAAAATATTTTTTACCTTTCATTTACGTGTAGCTTTTCCACCTATATTTTTCCGCTCCGTGATTTATCCATCGGAGGAGTTTCATCGAAAAAACGCTCAGCATCCTATAAAATTCTTTGTTTGTGTATGTGTTCCACCATTAACGAAAAATTATCTTAGCAGAATTGATTGATGTTGAATAATGTAACTCGTGGCATTATTTATAATAATTAAGTAAAGTTGCACCCTATTTTGTTTACCACCAAATTTAATTGCACCCAATTAATATTGTGAGCTTCCCATTCTGAAATATAAAATAATGCATCCATTAAGCAAAATATATTTTTATTTGTCAGCTCCTTTTACTGCCCAAACCTGGAAATGCCTGGAATTTTGACTCCCAAGTTTTAATGTACAGGTTGACTTGAATATCATGTGCTAACAACATTACAAGTTGATCTGAGCCAACTAATAAATTATTTGGATTCTTTTTATAATATATTATACACGTTTGACATTATCCTTTTGAACTTAACATAAGCATGTTCGAATTTTTTATAGCGATCTTAAGTAATTTTGTTCGATGATTGATGCGATTTTATATATTCAAATAAATATATTGGAATTCCAAAATACGAGTTTTAGCTTTGCTTTGTAAGCTGTATATTTTTACATCTTTAACTTCTATAATATATACTAAACAAGAAAATCAAAGATTTCGGAGGTGTCAAAATGGGTCAGGCTTGCCAGGTTGGCCAACAATATGAATTCAATTACTTAAAATGATAATACTGGTTTATAATACCCAACTCAAGGCTGGGACTCAAATATCCAGGATATAAACATTTACACAAGAATTGGCTGCTATTCGACTATAACTACTAGCATAGATGGACATGCTTTTGATCACTGATTTCCTCCCGATCAAATTCGAATATTAGTATGTTTTTTCATGATGCAATGTCAAAAAATTTCAGCCATTTCTCGGTCAAATATGACAATTTTGTCATTCTAAAGTTCCCAATACAATTTATCTCCGCTTGACAAAAAAATACATCTGTACAATAATGAAAAAGCACTACGTAAAACCTATTGCGAAGCATCATTCAGAGGATTCCCGTTTGCTAGTCTAGCAGAAATGACCCTATCAAGAGTCTCATTTGCGACTTTGATTCCGGTTGTCTCCAAGTCTGCCACAATTGCAACGGATGCATCGAGTTCCCCAAGATCGAGACAAAGGCCAATGACTTCATCATACAACGGGCTGCAGTAAACATAATACTAACAATAAGAACATGATAACCGACTTTTAAACAAAATGAATATTCTTTGAATGCTCAGGGAAATAGCTGAGTTGAACTGATAGTAAAAAGAACAAGAAATATAGGTGTATCAAATTTATTTACAACAAAACGTGTCGCATTTGTAAAATGAGCATATTAGTGAAATGAATCAAGGAGGGACTTTCAAGATGGTTTGAGCAAGTAGAAGACTCAAAAAGATACAACAACTAAGCCTTTAATCCTAATGAATTGGGGTAGGCTACATGACAATAGAGATAATCAAGTCAGGTCGGACACGTGCGTCAATCTTCTCCAAGCACTTCTATCGGTCAGAATATCATCTTTAATCCCCTTGAACTCCAAGTCTTTGCGTATAACTTCGAGCCATGTCTTCTTTGATCGTCCGCTCGCTCTCGTGAAATGGTCGAAATCCATGGACTCCAATCGGCGCAGGTACATTGTTGGGCCTACGTTGTACCACTTTCTTGCATCTTCTCTTCTGTACAAGATAAATCTGCTTCAGCTCGAATATTTTCGTTTCTTATTTTATCTCTTCGGGTCTTATCGCACATCCAGCGAATCATACACATCTCTGTCACACTCATCTATTGGATTTGATTCCTCTTCGGTTCCAGCACTCCGTCCCATACAACATTGCAGATCTAATGTCGTAAAACGTTCGCTTCAATTTCAGCGGGATATTACGATTGCATAGAACTCCGGTGGCGTTTCTCCATTTCAACCAGCCCGGAATCATGTGGTTAACGTCACTGTCAATCTCTCCATCCTTTTGGATAGCAGAACCTAGTTATCGAAATGGTTGCTCATCGATACATCTTGACCATTGAGTGCTACAACACTGGGATCCCGAAAGGTACGACCACTAAATTTTCACTCCATATATTACATTTTAACCTACTAAATCTAATTTTTTTTATTCCAAGGTCTCTCTCCATAACTACAATTTAGCATTTACCCTTGTCCGGGTCTTGTCGATTAACACATCATCGTCAGCGAAAAGCATGGTCCAAGGTAATTCAGTCTGTATGCCTTTTTGTTATCTCATTCATCACTAAAACGAACATGAAAGGACTCAACGCAGACCATTGGTGCAATCCAATAGTGATCAATAACTCACTTGTCACCCCATTGTACGTTCTCACATTGAATGTTACTTCGTTGTACATGTCCTTAATTATATTGACATGCTTGATGGGAACCCTTTAATTCATCAAAACTCACAGTAATGTCTCCATTGAGACTTTATCGTAGGCCTTCTCCAAGTCTATAAAGACAATATGTAAATCTTTACTCCTCTCATGATAGCGCTCGACAAGTTGACGAAGTAAATGGATGGCTTCCGTGGTTGACCTTCATGGTATGAACCCGAATTGGTTTTCGAGAAAATCCTACTTAACCGATATTCAATTATCCTCTCCCAAAGCTTCGTTGTGTGACACATGAATTTTATACAACGATAGTTGGTGCAACTCTAGTGTCACATTTGTTCTTATAGATAGGGATGAGAGTACTCTTTTTCCATTCATTTGGAATTCTGTTGCTCCTCCAAATCTTGTTAAATAGAGTTGTTAGCCACTTTATCCACGCCGGTCCTAAACATCTTCATACTTCAATAGGGATTCCATCATGACCAACCGCACTTCGTGATTTCATTTAGTTCAAAGCTTCTTTAACCTTCTAATTCTGTGAGTAAACTCACGGTTTATATCATGATGATGGATGTTAAGATCACCTAAATCTTGGCAAAAGCCACCGTTGAACAAGCTGTTAGAATAATTGTTCCATCTTGTTTTTGATCTTTTCAACTCTGACCAATACTTTATGGTTCCCATCTTTTATGCATTTCAATGCACATAAGTCTCTTGTCTTCCTCTCCCTCGCTTAAGCAATCTTGTAGATATCTTGTTCTGCCTCCTTGGTGTCCAATTTATCGTACACTTCTTTGTAAACTTTATCTCTAGCATCTCAAACCACTGTCTTCGCTTTCTTTTTGGCAAGCTTATATACCTTTCGAAGGTTGCCCCATTGTCGTTCTTCTTTAGCTCTCTGTAAGCATCTTTCTTGATTCGAATAGCCTTCTTTACGTCTTTATTCTACCATGATGCATCCTTACCTGGGGCAGCATATCCTATTGACTCACTAAGCAGCTCTTTAGCTGCCATCTTAATGCTACGAGCCATCTTGTTCCAGATGGTATCAGGATCATCTATTGGCGTCCAATTAACTTCCTTGACTATCCTCCCTACAAAATCTTCTAGATTACCTTCTTTTAACCGCAACCACTTAATTCTAGATTCTAACTTATGTTTAGTTCTAGCAACCCTATTCTTAATCGTAATATCTAAAACTAAAAGTCGGTGTTGGGTAACTACATTCTCTTGGAATTACATTCCAGTCCAAGCATTTAACTGTATTTATCCTTCTAGTTAAAAAGAAATCTATTTGGATTGCACTAGACCCACTTCTAAAGGTAACTAAATGAGATGACCACTTCTTAAACCAGGTATTCGTTAGGATTAAGTCATATGACATGGCAAAATCCAAAAGTAAATTACCTGCAGCGTTCCTCTCCCCAAGACCATAACCTCCATGGACACCCTCATACCCATCATGATCAGAACCTGTGTGCCCATTGAAATCCCCCGGATGAAAATTTTATCATTAAGGGGTATTTCTTGCACCACGTCTAGATCTTCCCAGCATTTCCGTTTAATAACCTCATTTAGACCAATTTGTGGTGCATAGGCACTAATGATATTAAAAATATCATTGTCTAAAACTAGCTTAACTAATATTATCATATCTCCCTTCCTCCTAACTTCAATTACATACTCGAGTAGTTTTTTTGTATGATTACACCTACCACATTATGGTACTTATCCTTACCTATATACCAAAGTTTATAGCCCCAAGGAGCTATAGTTTTGGCTAACTCACATACCCATTTGGTCTCCTGCATAGACAGAATACTAATTTGTCTTCTACTCATAGTCTTTACTACCTCTGCTAATCTACCGTTACGGGAACCTACATTCCAAGAGGATAAACGAATCATATGGTCCTGGTTTCGAGATAACTTCTTTACCCCCACTCGCTCGAGGTGGGGGAACCTTTGCTCATTTGACACCGCACTCTGGCGTTGATGTGGCGCGTCGCTTCTGGCCGACGAGCTAGCTACCCTTGCCCACTTACCATTACACCCGAGCTTCGGTGCAGCGCGACGCTGAGTAGGGAACGCCCTAGCGAAATTCATTTTATAGTCATTCATGAGATGTGACTATTTTATTGGCTGGCTGGCACAGGCCTAAAGTCACTCCTCCTTTACCGGGTTTGGGACAGGCAGCGATACATATCACTCAAAAAGAGAGAGACGATCACCAGAATTAGAGACATGGTTCGCCGACACAGTCGCAGCTATTGCCGCAGAGTTCTTTAAATTTAAAATAAAAATAATTAGATAATTTGGACAAATTATTAATGAAAAAAATCAAAAAAAATTGAAAAAATTAAAAAAAATTCTCAATGGTTGTTCTGTTCCGCAAAATCGGCGTTCTTGTTCGCGAAATCGCCGTTCCGTTCCACGAAGGCCGTGAAATCGCCATCATAGTTACACATTTATTTTAGCATGGAGCTTTGCTGCGGCAGCTGTCGTTCCCGTTCGGCGACCGTTTTTGCGAACCATTGTCGGAGAAGAACAATAGTCAAACTATGGAGACCAGAAATCCATGTGGTTAGACCCCGATAAATTTGAGACTAAAGGTCTAACTGATGTTTCTGGTACCGAGTACGTTGAAATCTGATTAAAAGGGAACCTCGACTATGGTTCATTTAACCAAAGTTATCAAAATTGGTCAAATTTCCCATGTTCGTATGATTTCACATACTATAATAAAATTTCGCCTGTACATTCTGCTCGAGTTAATTCTATGAATACTTGAAAAAGACAAAATAATCCAACTGTAACTTCATCTGACCTGCCAAATACATAGCCAAGACGATGTGTAGCCTGCAGAATCTGCAAGAAGGCTGAAGGCATGGGAGCTCGTATGGCAGCTCTAAGTACCATTGCACAGTCCCCAATAGTCGGTGTTCCACCCAATTCAATTACCTAAAAAAAACATATCATAATTTTCTTACTTACGAAGCAAAAACGAGCATGAATTAAACAAAATCAGCACTGCCATGAACAGAACAATTCAGGTGTAATTTATCAGCTGGCTTCAAGAACAATGCTCGATGAGCCTTAATTACTAAATGAGGGGGTCACAGAACCAAAACTGATGATAAATCAGATACATAAAGAGAATTTCACAGACCAAAGTAGGGACTTTAAGGTGGCATAACAAGATCGGAGTGCATCAGAAACAAAAATTGAAACTCCAAGAAACGCTTGGAGATGGTTTAGTTCCATTTCATTAAGGTTCCTTGTTATATATCACACGTAAGATGATGAAATAATCTATATACTTCCAGAGAGTAAAACTTCGTATACAAAAGCTCAGTTGGGTACCATTCATGTATGTTACCTTAAGAGACTCCAAGTTCTCAAACCAAATTTTTCTTCTTTAACGTTATTCTGAAATATGTATCACAGGATGATGCTCAAATAATAGGAACATAGGTTTAAAACGAAAACAGTATTACCTTTGTCATTACTTTAACAGCCAATTCAACTTCCCATTCCTGTGACCATCGTCTAGGAGTTTTGTTCTTGAGTTCCATTTCCCACGTCCAACCCCAAGCATCAGCTATTGTATACATATCCGATACATCAAACACTTTCCTGTTCCTCAACTCCTTGAATGCTTCATGAATATCCAAAGGAAACCAATCATCATCATCGTCATCCTGCACTCATTGACACCACATGAAATCAGATTCTTTGATTGAAACAAATTAAATAGTACCTTATAAGTGGCATTATCATAAGTTGAAAGATTAATGATGGCCCTTCTAAATGGTAATTTCAGTGGAATCACAAGTCAGGATCTCAGATCTATACATTTCTAGACGAGATAAAAAATAACTGATTTCTCTCTATAGCTTGGTTCCTTCTCATTCTCCTGAAAAGTGAAAAAACTCAATCCCGAAAAACGTCCATGAGGAGCAATTCATTAAAATAGAAGGCAACATCAGACAAACATGAACAAAACAACTGAAAGTTCCTGCGCATATACACAAGTAATCAATTGCAACACAAACCTAAATTAGGAAATTATCATAGACATACTACTTTGGCTCTAAAAATTTCCTATAAAATATGTGGCCAATATATTGATTCTAGAATACACTGCTCCCTGCTTTATGATAGGCTTATTAAAGGAGTCAATGACCATGGACTAAGAGGAACACTCAAAAGGTTAAAAAAACCATGAACAGGGCACGAGCACCTAAAGCATGCCACACAAACAGCCAAGTGAAAACTCAGTGATGTCACTTCATGTAGCTGCCTGCTTTTAACTGATTAAAGATTTTATTAGCATATTGTTAACAAAACATATCTGAACTGGTTTTAAGGGAAAAAGTAGAAAGTCTACAATACATTCCTATTTATGGTGTTTGAAGGAGCATTCGTGAAGTTGAGGTGCCTCTCTCCTCATAGTTATCTATCACTAGTTAGAAAAGCTCTCCCGAGTAACAGCCAAACACAATCCAAAATTTGTTTGTAGATTAGGATGTTTATCATGTAGAAGAAATTTGGATCAACCATACTTGGTCGCTCCTCATTTTAATACCTTGGAGCTTCCTAAAAGATTATTTGATATTGAGAAAGAATTATTCAAACGAGAGGTGAACAGCATCATTGAAAGACAGTTGTTTTGACCATCCTCTCTGGGTCCATTAGTTCATGAAAAATGTGAAACAAAAGACACTGGTCAAGTTTCAGCTAGTCCAGTAATTGTTCAATGCACATGAAGTGGAAAGATAGAAAGGCAAAGGTAAATTGAAATATGTGAAACCGGTGAGAAGAGAGAACCCCTAGACTTTCACATAAAGCATCAGGTTGCAGTATATTTGTAGATTATTTTCATCAAAACTCAGAAAATCAAGAAAATAAGAAGCAATAGACATCAGAATCCTTAGGTATATGCAAGCACCGGTGAATATGCCTAAGAATGAAATATAAGAGTTTGCACTAACTGGGGAAGCTTTTGTACCTCCATTGATGCCCTAGACGACCTTCTTCTGGATTTTCTTGAGGAACTAGTAGATGGGTCAGAGTCTTTCAACAATTGCACTCCAATCATTTGAGGTGGCTTGGCAGCTTCAGCTTCCTTATCTTTAACCCTTTCACCTATTTGAATTTCAGTTATTTCCAGTTCTTCCTCCTCATCCACCTCATCATCTTCAGCCTCTTTTGCAACATCATCACTGCCATCAGCATCATCTAAGACATCAAGAACTTCAAAATCTTTGACTTCCAATGGCTTGCTATGATTTTCATTTAGGCCCTCTCCAAGAAAACGACGTTTCCAGAACTCTGTATTCCCTTCTTCCAACTTGATGCGTGAAATTAATTCATCCAACTCTTCGTCAATCTATCACATATATAAACTAAGTTTGATTAGCCATCAAACATTTATTTTTAATTTACTATATTTAATAAAGAATGTTTTACAGTATATTACAAGTTCTACTTATAAAAAAAAGAAATATAAGGGGAAACAGAATTAGACTTGGAAAAGCAAAAAAATGAGATTAAGATTCACCTCTTCTGCTTCCTCTTCAATAGGGGGAACCCAAAGGGGTCTACCTCTAGAACGATTTATTCTCCTTGCTTTCTGCACACGCTGGTAGAGAACATTTCTAGTTCCATCAGTAGGTAACCCTTGAGCTTCCAGCTCTTCCTTTAGCTCTGAGACTATCATTTTACTAGCAGCCTTTGGTTTCAAATTATTCTGTTCTGGGCCTCTTATGATTTTTTTCAATCTCTCCTCGACTCTATTGTAGTCTGATTCAGACACATTTCCTAACACAGCAGGTCCTTCATTGCGTAAGGTTTTCAAAAGTTTTCGATGATGTATTTTCCATTCCTCAAGACATCGTTGTTTGAATGAGGTTTCCCTAGGGTTGGAATATATAAAACCCTCTGCATCAGGATCTAAAGGTGCTTTTCCTCTCCGTGGAACCCATCGCTTGCGCTCCCCAGTTAGCCCACCTTCCGCTATGTATCTGTTGTTCATGATTCCATCACAGGACTTAAAAATAAAAACTAAAGGACAGTATCTTCTACTATTATTCCATACACCAATGTTATAACAGCATCCCAGAAACAAAAACATCAGAAATACAAAATATCCCCAAAGCTTTCCCAAAGATGTATATAAGTACAACATCAAGTTGTGTGGCTAATCAGAAATGTGAGAAATAATTAATTCAACACTCCAAACGGCCATATAAAGTCGCATGTTGAATAAATTAGTCAAAGGATTAACTCTCACCACTTGCTGCCACTAACAATGTTTAATGTGCATATATATGTTTTATCCACTAAATTAATTTTCAACCATGCAGACTTCAAAAGCAGTATGGGCGTGGATGAAAGGGTATTGATTCGAAGTGGAAAGAAGACAGCCATGCGGAGTGTTGCACATACCATGAACCTCCTTTACAATTCATAGAATATACTCCTGAGCTTGATCGAATGTCAGAATAAAAACACAATTACTGGAAATATGAATTGAATTGATTGAAAATGAAATAAAGTGCATACAAAGTACCCAGAGAAAATCTCTGTAAGTTCCCTAGCAACTGCTAGTATCCCACTAATAGAATAATAACTGCATGACCGAGAAAACTCCCTCCCCACTAACTTTTAACCCCTGCCCTCTTCACGTGGTCTTCTCCTAGAGTAGACAATGTATGTTTTGGGCTTCTGATCAATTGGGCTTTTGATCAATTGGGCCCGTATCATTACCTGCCTCTTCAAAATTTGACTTGTCCGCAAGGCAGAAATCTGGAAATTGAGTATGGAAGACATCAGCATCTTCCCACGTAGCTTCTTCCACTTTTCGTCCCTTCCAATGCACCAACAGTTGTAGAATCTGTTCAGTTCCTCTCTTCTTGAATCTCCTGGAAACAACCTGTTGGGGTTCATATTTGATGGCCAAGTCCTCTTCCAATTCTTCGGGCAGCCTCGCCTCCTCTTCCCATTTTCGGCCAATGGCTTTTTTGAGGCATGAAGCATGAAAGACATGATGGACCCTTGATTCCAGTGGTAATTGCAGCTTATAAGCGACCTCTCCAATTTTTTTGATAATCATAAAGGGCCCATAATACCTGGCAGCCAATTTTTGATGCACCCGTCTACAAATTGTTTGTTGTCTATGAGGCCTTAACTTTAAATACACCATGTCACCAACCTGAAAGCAGCGTCACGTCTATGGGTGTTAGCATGTTTGAGCATACGCTGTTGAGCTCGATGCAAATTGAATTTTAAGTGTCTCAACAACTCATCACGGTCCTGTAGTCCTTGTGCCACCGCA
Source organism: Haberlea rhodopensis (assembly GCA_907163345.1). Taxonomy (NCBI): domain Eukaryota; kingdom Viridiplantae; phylum Streptophyta; class Magnoliopsida; order Lamiales; family Gesneriaceae; genus Haberlea; species Haberlea rhodopensis. The sequence continues at coordinate 80,285 of CAJQUN010000847.1, forward strand.
GCCACTAGTGATTCTCCTGGAAGATACTGAATGATGGACGGTGGTTTCCTCCCATAAACGGCTTCGAAAGGAGTCATCCCTGCTGACGATTGGATGGTAGTATTGTACCAATATTCAGCCCATGAAATCCACTCAGCCCATGTCTTTGGTTGTTCGGAAGCAAAGCAGCGAAGGTAAGTTTCCAAACAATGATTAAGTACTTCGGATTGACCATCTGTTTGAGGATAGTAGGCCGAACTCATCTTTAATATAATGCCTTGTAGTTTGAAAAATTCAGACCAAAAATTACTCATAAACAAAGGATCCCTATCGCTCACAATTGACTTAGGAATTCCATGCAACCGGACGATCTCCTTGACAAACCTCTCTGCGACAATTTTCGAGGTGATAGGATGCTTGAATAGTAGAAAATGAGCAGCTTTGGATAGTCTATCCACGACGACCATGATTATCTCAAAACCCTTTGATTTCGGCAGACCAGTTATGAAGTCCATAGACAACTCTTCCCAGATGTTTTCTGGAATGGGCAATGCTTGCAACAACCCTGCTGGTGTGTTGGCCATGTACTTTTGCTGTTGGCACGTAACACATTCGGCCACAAATTGGTAAACATCTCCCTTCATTCCTGGTCAATAAAAACACCCTGTGATTTTCTTTAATGTCCGAAAAGCACCAGAATGTCCACCTGTAGGAGTATTATGAAACTCCTCAATTATTCTTAGGACCCAAATGGATTTTTTTGGTATCACTAGACGTCCCTTGTAAAGCAGACGGCCATTCAGCAGTGAATATCATGAACTTCCAGCAGATCCAGTGTGTAAACCTGCAATAATAGATTGAATGTTTGTGTCTTTGTTAATTTCAAACTGGATGTTCTCCCATTCCAGCCATACGGGCACTGATAGCTCAGTGAGTTCTGCCTCCTCCCCTTTTCTAGACAAAGCATCAGCCACGGTATTCAATCTCCCTGCTCGGTATTTGATATTAAATTCATAGCCTAACAACTTGGATAACCAATGTTGTTGATCAGGGGTACTAATGCGTTGTTGTGACAGAGTTTTCAGGGATTTATGGTCAGTAAGGACAGTGAATTTCCTCCCCAATAAATAAGGTCTCCAATGTTGAATTGCCATAACCAACGACATTAGTTCCTTCTCATAGGTCGACTTTGCCAATGTTCTAGTTGCTAAAGCCTTGCTAAAGAAAGCAATTGGCCTTCCCTCTTGTGATAAGACAGCCCCTATCCCCTTCCCGGATGCATCACATTCAATCATGAAATCCTTATGAAAGTCTGGTAATCGTAGTACTGGTGCCTTTGTTAGAGCTTCTTTGAGGCGATCAAATCCTTCTTGTGCTTCTATTCCCCAGCAGAATTTGTTTTTCTTGAAAAGTTCTGTCAACGGCTTAGCTATCAACCCGTACCCCTTAATAAACTTTCTATAATACCCCGCAAGCCCAAGAAATCCTCGAATCCCCCTGACATTTTTTGGAATAGGCCATTCTCTCACACTTATAATTTTTTTTTATCCATCGACACCCCCCTTCCAGAAATGACATGACCCAGATACTCTACTTCTTCTAATCCAAATTGGCACTTCTTTCTATTCAACACTAATTGATGTTGACTCAGCTCCAGCAAAACTATCTCTACCTGCCTCACGTGTTCCTCCCAAGACTTGCTGTAAATTAATATATCATCAAAAAAAACAAGGACAAATTTTCTTAGATAAGGTCGAAGTACCTCGTTCATCGTCGCTTGAAATGTAGCCGATGCATTTTTTAACCCAAAGGGCATTACCAGGAATTCATAATGCCCTGAATGTGTTCTGAAAGCTGTCTTGGGCACATCCTCCTTTCGTACTCTGATTTGATGATACCCTGATCGCAAATCTAACTTCGAGAAATGTATAGCACCATGTAACTCATCCAACAACTCATCCACTACCGGAATCGGATATTTATCAGCTACAGTTATCTCATTCAAAGCTCTATAATCCACACAGAACCTCCAACTTCCATCCTTCTTTTTAACTAATATAACCGGACTTGAATAGGGGCTGGTACTTGGTTGGATCACCCTAGCAACTAACATTTCTTTCACCAGCTTTTCCATTTCATTCTTCTGACAATGGGCATATCTATAAGGTCTGACAGTCACCGGACCACAACCTTCTTTGATCAAGATTGCATGTTCATCCTTCCTCTCTGGTGGCAGTCCCTGGGGTTCATTAAACAAGGCATCAAACCGAGACAGCAACTCCAAGATCTCTGCTGGTTGTTTATGGTGATTCGAACCTTGTTCCTCTTCCCTATGCTCTTTCATATTCGCCCATACAGCCCCACAAAAAACCACATCAACTGTTTTAATTAAAGAACGTAGTGACACCAAGGATCGACCAAGTGAAGGGTCTCCCTGAATCACTACTTCCTTATCATGCTGCTCGAACTTCATCATCATACAACCCCAATCCACCTTCACCTCCCCCAACGTACTCAACCATTCTATTCCTAGAATGAGATCTACTCCTCCCAAATCGAATAAATACCCATCAATTTTTATTTGACAAACTCCTAGATCAACTTGTAATCCCCTACACACCCCTTGACATTGCACCCGGCAGCCATCTCCCAAATATACCCCAAACCTCACGCTATCATCTACTTTTAGCCCCATCTGCTCTATCAACTTCCTTGAGACGAAGTTGTGGCTGGCTCCACTGTCTATCATAGCGATGACATTGGTACCACCCATCATTCCTCGTACTTTCATGGTACGGGAAAGACTAACGCCACCTACTGAATACAAAGGCAATTCCAGCGTCCCATATTCTGCTGTTTGTATTTCTGGTTGATCAATTTTGTCCTCCTCCTCTACCACTGCCTCCTCTTCCTCTACTGTTTCTTCCTCCTCCGTTAGAATCGTCACCCTCATTACTTTATTAGCACATTTATGCAACGGTGTGTAAGGTTCACCACATTTGAAACATAAACCTTTTTCCTTCCTCCTCAGATATTCCTGATGAGATACAATACGACCCTCTCTACCAAAGTTTCCACCCACACTGGAATTATGTCTATCATGTTGTGAACCATGCCCCACAGGCATTGATTTAGTGAGTACCCCTAAACTGTCAGTCCTCATGGATCGCCGACCTTGCATCTCACTCACCCCTTCACTTCGATTGGTACCTCCCCCAATATAACCCCCTCTTCTTTCTGTTCTTGGACCCACCAGTGAATATGTTGAATACGGATCCATTTGTTCCCCATGTAAGGATTCCTCAATGCTTCTAGCTAGGTCCATTGCCCGAATGATTGTTTTGGGCTCATGGATCCCGATATTTCTTCTGATTTCCTCCCTCAATCCACTGAGAAAATAGCCCATGGCTTGATTTTCTGGCAATTCTCCCACCTGGGCCCCGATCACCTCAAACTGTGCAATATACTCATCTACCTTTCTTTGTCCTTGGCGCAATGAGGCTAACACTTCAAAAGGATTAAGAGCTTTCCTTCCACCATAGCGTTTGATTAATTCAGCCGCAAATACCTCCCAGTTCATATCAGGAATCTTACTTTTGATCCATTTGAACCAGTGAACTGACATCCCTTCCATACACATATATGCGATTTTGAGACGGTTTTCCACAGGTGTGTCATGAAGTTCGAAATACTGATCTGCCTTTCCCAACCAAATAAATGGATCACAACCGTCAAAACTGGGTAAATCAATTCTTCTTAGAAAATGCTTAATCTCCTCTGCCTCACCTGTATGAAAACCATTCACGTAACCTCCTCCTGTGTTCACTTCCGGAAGCGAATCCATGGTCTGGTGGTGTCCAGATTGTTGGTTATTTTCATTACTCATGTCTTTATCCTTAACCCAGTGAACCATGAAAGCTTTGATTTCTGCAAGATCGTTCTGTACTTGATGGATTTCTTTTTTTACGTCATGCATAGTGCCAATAGTTCCATGAATGCCGACAATATCCTCCTTTAATCCATTAACCAAACTTTCCAACGTTTCAATCCTTGCCTCAGATCGCGTCGACGTCATTGTTTCGCTCAGGCAAATCCGGCAGGTCGGACCAAATGATAGAATATACTCCTGAGCTTGATCGAATATCAGAATAAAAACACAATTACTGGAAATATGAATTGAATTGATTGAAAATGAAATAAAGTGCATACAAAGTACCCAGAGAAAATCTCTGTAAGTTCCCTAGCAACTGCTAGTATCCCACTAATAGAATAATAACTGCATGACCGAGAAAACTCCCTCCCCACTAACTTTTAACCCCTGCCCTCTTGACGTGGTCTTCTCCTAGAGTAGACAATGTATGTTTTGGGCTTCTGATCAATTGGGCTTTGATCAATTGGGCCCGTATCAACAATCCAGAACAAATTTCCTGCCCATCGATCCACATCCCACCTAGTCCCATGCTGAATCTATGTGAATTTCTTTTTTCCTTTAGAGCATGAATTTTGGCCGATCGCTTATGGGAAATTTTCAATCGGCTGTTATAAACAGGTTCATTAAGAAACAGTGTGGAAGAGAGATTTAACCTTCTCTAGTAAGGATGGAGTTTTGTTTTCCCCTAAAGGTAGACTTATGTGCATATTGATGGAATCAATAAAGATTTCAACTTCATAGTATAACAAAATTTAACATGTACAACTGGCATAATATTCTGTATTAATGTATTCACTTTTTAGATATGATTTGTTGTAATAGAATTAAGAATTAGAAGTTTGACAGGTTCTCTCAATGGAAGTTTGAAATTGAATCTCTTGTCCGAAACTAAGAACTCATCTGGTCAACTTGTATCCTCTAATTGGGGTAAATCATTGCCGAACAGAACAACAACTCCCTTTCAAGGGGCTAAATCATTGCTTAAGCATCAATCTTATCCTGATCAAAGGAGAGATATGAAAGGCTGGTGGGAGAATCAATCTATCTACCTCATACTAGACCAGATTTTTCATTTGCAGTTATTGTTGTAAATCATTTCATGAACAACTCAAATGACCGACGCACAAAAGCAGTGAAGTGTATCTTGAGTTATCTTTGAGTCTTCACCAAGTAAATGTATAGCGTTCTTCAAACATGGTCATCTAAACATTGTTGGTCTTGGATTTTGCCGAATCCTCATTGGATAGGAAGTCTATGCCACGATATGTGTCATTTAATGGGGTAATCTGGTAACTTGGAGAATCAAGATTTCCATTGCCTAGTGCGGAAGGTGCATACCATGCGCTTCATCATGCAACTATGAAGCTTACTAGGTAGAAAATTCTCTTGCGTGAACTTGGTTTTTAATTCGGAAAAACTTATGACACATTTCTACGCTAATCTTACAGCTTCTGAGATCGCAAATAATCCAGAGTTTAACTAAATAACCAAGATAAAGCACATCAAGTTTCACAAGAACTACATCAAAGATAACCTAGATAGGTTCCTTACATTAAGAATGCAAACTTGCCAGTCGATATGATGATTCATGCTATTCCTGATGGGTCATTCTATATAGCACTATTGGGCATGTGTAACATCGACACACCAAATTGAGAGGGAGAGTTAGGGCGTACAACTTGCATAATATTTTGAATTATCATAGTTCCTTTTTGGGTAAGCTTTGAGTCGTCTGATTGATTTACCTAGTACATTCGACTTCCCTAGAAAGATAGTATATACTATGTATAAATGCCCCTTGAGATGTATGAAAATCTCAGACAATTTATCAATTTAAAGAAACGAAAGAAAGGAAAAAAACAGTAAACCTGGCAATGTAATCGACTTCATATCCAAGTTCAGCTTCCTCTTGCAAAGGTTCAATCCACGAGCTAACCAGTGTCCGATATTTCCTGTTTAAGATCATAGCTCTAGGTGGTATATGCTGGTTATCTCTTGCCATGGCTTCAAGAGCGTCTAGTAACTCAATTATTCTTCCTGCGCTCATTGTACTTATCAGCATAAAAAAGGTTCCACTAGCAGCTTCTCGTGAATAAATGTAAAGCATAAGCAAAACCGACATCAAAAATAAATATGTAAAAAACATTGGTGGATAAACTAGTTAGCATGGAGCCTATCAATGATGATTCAATATTCATGTAAATTCCAATACTTTAGACCTGTCAATAAATATTCAATCCCACGATAAAAATGATTATATCCAAAGGGCTTCTGCTGATATTTTGAAAGCACAATCTCTATCAGTTTCATTGGAAATTTACCATCTAGGTAGGTCAGGTTAGCATATTGAGGATCGATAGAATTCAAACAGAAAGTGTGGCAACAGCCAACAGGTTTAAATATATTTGAGGGATAGCACATGTTCAATCATTATCTAACATATTTAATAGATGTATTTGGATCTGAAAAAATGTTAGTCCAACTTTTATAAACATTTTTAGAGTAATGGAATAAGATTTTATGATAATGTGAAATATTTCATTAGTAACTTGTATAGGGGTAATTATGGATAGGCAATACAATCTTCCTAAAAATAGGACAACTGATCTTGTACATAATAGGGTACTTGTAACCTAAACATTGAAAGAAATAAATAATGAGAAGTTTACATATTATTCTTCTCTTAACATCATTAAAGGTTTAGCCCTTCCACATTTGAACTTTAAAAAGCTGATACTAGGAAGCAAGAGAATACACACCTTCTCTGCATAATGCACGGATATATAAAGAGAGGGGATCCCCATATTGCCCCTTGTAATGTAAAACTTTGGTCCCACCTTCAAAGTTTTTGAGACCACGAAAATGTCTGATGGCTTCGTTTATTACACAATACTTCGTAAAGCACTCCACTAACAACCTAACAAGATGGCATGGAGTCAATTATGAACCACTTATAAACTGTAAGCCAAAAGAAAGCATTACTTATAACATAAGCCGCATTTGACCTACTTCTTCATCCACTTCTTCATTTTGGCCATCATTTAGTGCATCTAAATAAGGAACTTGAATTTCAGCATAGACTGCACATTATTTTGCATAAAAATAACCCAGATAAAATTTTGATTCAAAACACAAAGTTTACACAATATACGCTCCTGTAAAATGTAGATATTCATTTAAAGACTGCAGGAATCTTAACCACATAAACTACACCTGAATACATAAAACCAGCTACTTATAGAAATTTCGATTCGTAAAATAATTTCAAGAAATTCGAATCATGACATCTTATTGGTTGGTCAGAACCTGCTAAACAGCTGGCAGGTGAAGGTGTGGTGAGAAATGATGGTTCAAAAATCAATGCTGAATTCTTAGCGACAGATGAATCAACAAAGAATAAATTTATCCCAGTTTCCAAAAAATGAAAACTTCTTACGTGTAGGTTCTCATATTTGGTTGCAAGCGCTTGTGATCTTCAACCATCATCCCAAGTAGTTCAGCAACATCTTGAACCCTGGAACAACAGATTGGAGTCTGAACAAATCTTATGTTAATGGTAAGTAAACATGAAGATAAACTTAAAAGACAACACTAAGTGTTTAATACAATCAGATCAGGATATGTCAGTGTCAGCTAAACCAATCAATGTACATATAATCATTATTTTTTGAAACAAACTAATAGCAAGTTCATTTTTTTAATATAACAAACAGCAGGTCAGATTCTTTCCACCTTAGCTTTATTGATACAACTATAGCAGCCGAAGAGCAAAATGCTAGTTAAATTGAAAACCATCTATGCACAGTACTATCTACAGCAAATTCTTAGCAAGCATACTAATTATGGTTGGTTAATTGGGCAGAGCATAAAAATTCTAATTTAATCAAGGTACCACACCACATATCTTACAAGCTTCCTAAATTGCCCACTGAAACTATCAATTTCAAACTCTCTTATTTAATCAAAAACAGCCTCTATTTAAGCTTTCATTAATCTAATGGGTGCAGAGATAACTGTAATATGTAAGCCAGGCCTTTTGTCAGTCAAAAATAGAAGATAGTAGGAAAGATCAAGGATAATACATATTCAGACAACGAGAATACCAATAACTGAAAAACAGAGCAACTTATACAAGACAGGATACCTGTCATATGACTCAGCTCTAGTATATGCTTGGATTACCCAATTATAAGTCTCTGTGTCAGGTTTCATAAAACCTGATAACCAAAAGCAAACAATAATCTTAAATAAACTTTTTTTTTAAATCGGAACATGACAAGACAGAAGTAAATGTTCTCTCTGTCATTACTTTTTTTTTTAGTTTGTTGTTTGATGAACAATGCAAATCTAAGTAGCCATCATGATCCCAAAAACTGTTTCACATTAGAGAATATGGCTTATGATTTGAGCTCTGAATACAAGCATGTGTGCATTTACAAGGGGTTGCATTGAAACCATAGTTATACGAAAGAGGGTGAAATGAAAATCAAGATTACATGCTGAAAATATTAAGAAAGCAAACTGTCCCGAGGAGCATGCACCAAATCTATGGAAGTGTTTGGATAAGGTATAACTGTCACCAGCATTATCATGCATTCTTGGTCAACTACAGAGATCAAACGAAAAATTTAAGTATCAGAAACTTAATTTAAATCTGGGAGATTTCAGTTCATTTCTATTACATCATAATCCTTCTCTCTATTACATCATAATCCTTCTCAAGAGCATATTTAAAAATGGAGACCTGCAAAGGGTGGTATGCAACACATGAAAACCAAACAATTATCATTGAAATGCCCTATCAAGCAGATAACAAATTGACAGTTGAACACAAACCTTCTCCATATTCCATGTTCTCAAATGTAGCGAAAGAAATTTCAGGAATGCCGCAAGTAGCCTAGCCAAATCATGAGAAATGGTTATGAACATCATACCAATTGAAATGAAGTGTCATAAAATGAAGTGCAAAACAACTTGCATATATTCTAATCAATAGAACAAGTAATCAGAAGATTGGAAACCTGATCGGAAAAGCATCCCTCAGAATATTTAATACCTGAATTTCTTTTCTGATACTGTCAACAGTTCTATTTGCTACTACAGTAGATTTTAACATATATGTCTACCACAAACGAAGGCCCTAGGGTGGATTGTGGTGGTCAGAAGTAGTTTTTGAGTTGCAGTCATATTGAAACTAGTACTTCATACTCAAAGTTGAAATACTGAAGGTTAGGAGGAAAAAGTGTACCTGCACACTCAAAAGACAATTGAAATGAAATGTAGTTGCCATTCTACCAGCAGCCTCCATTTCGTAGGCTATAGTCAATGCATTTGAGTGATCGCCCGCTTTACAGTCTTCCTCAATTAGGAGATCATAAAGCTCATCTGTAGCTCTAAGGCCACCTTCAGCACCCTTCAGGAACACTTTATTGGCATCTTCCAGATGACTACTTTTCACCAGCTCCTCTGATGCAATAACAGAATAATCAAATGCTAGACCAAGCAAGAACAATATTAAATAACATGAAACCAGCCAATCAATGACAGGCATCTGCACTATACCAACGAGAAGAAGCCAAGCATGTCGAATGTCATAGTTGAGTTTCTCCATTGCTGCAAGAATTTCTAGGCCTCTGGTAGAATGACCTTTTGAGCCAAATAATCGAATCAATGCAACAAAAGTTTCAGGAAGAGGACGAATACCCTCACTCAATTCCCTTCTAAGAGCATGCATCTGCAACAAATGTGTTTTCAGATAAGTACATTACCTGATGCCTAAAGAATAAAAGTAAATAAGTTTCAAGAACATTTCAATGACATTTGCAAATTTTGAGTTACCTTTCATGTGATACATCAATAGAACAACGAGATGGAATACTGATATCAGATTTATTCTCATGTTCCAATCCAAGTTTATAGACTATTTCCTTAAGCATAATTGGCCCACGGAGTATATTCATGTGGAGAAGTTTGCTATAAAGCACCAGGAATCTTACTCTTATGGTCTAGTAATAGTTATCATCCACAATGTTAACCCTTGTTATCATCCACCAATATTTAATCCTTACAAACAACTGCTAATAATTATCACTAATATTCAATAATCTGAAGTAGTATGGTTGAGGGGTTTGTCTTCACATTGGCTAACTTTGCAAAAGGTGAGACAAGTGTGTCAACCCTGTCAATGAATGCTGAAATTGGATACGAGATTCCGTAAGATTGATCAGAATTAAGTCATTTGAAATCAAATAATTCAAATATTTGATTTTAAATATATCATAATTGTTAGTATGCCTTCAACTAGGAAGATTTCAAATCCACCATCTTTAAATATATGCTCTAGCATGAAAATTGCAAAGAATTTCTCCACCTAAATCAAATCTTTCCATCCAAGTACAATAAAATAAAATTGTTAAAAATTAGAGTGCATAAAAACAGTTGATCTTTGACTCTTTGACTATACAAATACTAATTCTCAATTTCATCGACCAATGTTATATAAGAGATTAGGAGAAACATGAAATCAATATCCCTCGAACCTCAACCGACCAGGTTAAATCCGTCTGTTAACTGGGTGAATTTTTTTGCTATGAACACATAAAGGTCTATAACAAGACGACTTTTTCATACTCGGGTTACCTGACATTAATTAAAAATATTTGTTTCTTTTTTAGTTTTAATTTTTTTTAATACTTGTGATGTAACCAGATTCTCCCCTTCCAAAACTATTCCTTCTTCATATGTGATTTACCTGGAAAAAAAATAGCATGGAAGGATGCCAGGATTGTTTCCAGCAAAACCTCTTAAATGCTTAAGCTAGAGTTTGGGAATTAATATTACTTACAGTATGTTGTTATGGGTGAATTAAATTCAGATGATTTCCAATCAATATACCCCGTCCATTTACAGAGAATGACAAGGTCTTTCATTCTTTGAAAGAGTCAAAGAGTTACCGAAAATCCTTGGATACAATGTGATCTTTGATTCTTTGCATATCTTTTTAAGGTTCGTAAACACATCTCCAAGGATACTCCCAAAGCTATCAGTAGTGGGTCCGAGAAAAAGGTACCCAGTAATAGACATGCCACCTCAACTTAGCAGATGGCTGAGCTCGAAAGACACATCATCCATGTAAAATTTACCCTCGACTCAGATGATCAGGACCGAGCTCTACCTTGCATTCTTGCCTTACAATATAGCATGTCTAGGCTTGATAGATGCTAGGGGGTTTGACCTCAATTACCTCTGCAGTTTTACTATTGCTAACAAGTGTGGATAGACATATGCAAGTGTATATCAATCAAGGTGTCTAAGGGCATATGCCGAGGTTTTAGGATAGATATATGCCGACGAGCACTACCCAAAGCATTGGGATTAGGGGTGTAAATAAATATAGTTGGATCGAAAAATATTTGATTTGTATTCAAACTAAACTTGAACATTTTTGAACTTGTTTTCGAGTCGAACTCGAGCCAAAAAAGTTTTATTCAATAGTTGGCGAGCCGATAGTGAGCTTCAATATTTTATTAATATAATATGATTACATATAAAATAAATATGTTTTGAACCTTTTGAGCAATTATTTTGAGCAATAGTTCGAATAGCTCGTGAACATGTTTGAATCTTCGAACCGAACTCGAACTTGAGCTCTAATTTGAATCGAACTTGAGCTCTAATTTGAACCGAAAAAGTATTATTCGAGTTCAAGCTCAAATATATCTAATTTGAGCTGAATTCGAGCCTTATAATCTTCTTCATATTCGGCTCATTTACACCCGTAATTGGGATGTGTTGGGGATCAACAATTGCCTCTGCTTTGTGATCGGTCGAACACGTAGCGCTTGTGCCAGTGTATTGTTGAAAAGATTGATGTTGCGCCATTACCCTTAACTATAGTTATTGGTAAAGCGGTAAGCGCTCGATCCTACAATTGGTATCAGAGCCAAGGTCGCGTGTTCGATTCCCATGAGTTGTAGAGAGTTCAATTATTGGGGGAGAGATTGTCGGGGATCAACAATTGCCTCTGCTTTGTGATCAGTCGAACACGTGGCACTTGTGTCAATGTATGGTTGAAAAGATTGATGTTGCGCCATTACCCTTAACTATAGTTATTGGTAAAGCGGTAAGCGGTCGATACTACAGGATGGAAATATGTTGGAGCATACCAGCCAAGCTGTCAGGGATGGACACATGTTGATGTGTATGAGGTGTCTAGGATGAACATATGATGACATGTACCAGTCAAGGTGTCGGGCACTCATTTTTAGATATATCAACAGTCCCCTCCTTCAAGCTAATCTGATGTCGAGATAAGAAATTTGGCTGCTAATGCATTAAAAAAAGAGCAATCTGGCTAAGGCCACACAAAATGGTTTTAAGGGGTAAAATTAGCCACAGGGTTTACTGAAGCAAGGCGCATAATTTTTTAGAATGTGCATATGTGAAGTGATTTTTACTACAATATTACAAAGCAACAAAAATATACTTCACAAACTATTATATAACGATGTATATCAAAAGTTGATTAACGAATACATGCATTGAAGAAAACTTCAATCATCAAAATAACCAAACCCCTCCACGTCTTCATCAACTATTACATCGTTATTTCCAGAAGTTTTGAATCTGTATCATCTTCAGTTTTGTCAAGGTTAATTTCTTCCTCTTCTTCGTTCATAAGATTACACATATTAGAGATAGAAGAAGTTCCTCATCTCTTGGTTGCCTTTGCTATAAATGTTCTTACTTCTTTTGAAGGACAAATCTCAAAATAAGCATCTTCATCAACCTCAGAAACTTGTGCAACTTCAATCCCATCATCAAATATAAAATCATTTTATTTATCACCATTGTTATTCAATCTTCCAATCTGCCATTCATTATTGTCGTCTAAGTCATACAAAGAATTCGAATTAATGTTGTCACACTCACACACATTATATTATTATCGATGCCTTAAAACCCTACTATAGTTAATATAAACTAAATCGTTCGATATTTTTTGTTTCAACATTTTTTTCTTAATGAAGGTACACGGTTAATTTGTATTTTATAATAATAAATTTGTTTAATATTTTAAATCTTAAATACTTATACTTTCGTGCTCCAACACCCTCTAATTTCACTCACAAGCGGATAGAACAACGCCTAAGGCTGAGAACTATTATGAAAACACTTGCAATTCTAGCATTGACCACCCAAAACCAACCCGCCTATTCTACGCGTAAGGCTGTAGTATGTAGATTAGGCGGCTGTTTTAGAATTCACCTATAACATATCACAGACGTAAACTCTAAAACACCCGAATCTACAGCAATCAAGAAAAAAATGTCACTGAAAATTAGGTAGAGCTGCTGAAACACAAGTAGTTATAGCTAAAAAAAACACACGAAGAGAGACGAGATAAAAAGGTCGGACCTATCTATCCGTAATACATTTCGATGCACAGGTAAGAAACAAATAAATCTTACAGCGCCTTCTTCGTTTCGCTTAAGCACGTGAGACACAACCAATCCATGAAACGACCGAGGCCCAGGCGTCAGCCCCGCGGCAATCATGTCGTAAATTACATCAGAAACTCCCGAAACGTCGCCATTCCGAGCTCGTTCCATCAATTCCTCCATGAAGACCAGCCTCAGCAATTTCTCTGCGCTCGAAGGCGTGAAATTAACGTCTATACTACCGTTATAACCATTGTCCTCGGAGGATTTCAAGTCTTGCTGCTGATGCTTTTTTCTTCGAGCCTTCCTTTGATTGGTGGAAACTGAACCAGATGAAGATGATGCGGCGGAGGTGGCGTTGACGACGTTTCGAGTTGCGGAGGCCGAGGACAAGGAGAAAGGAAATGCTGCGTACATTAGCAGTGTAGCCATTCCCCCCTTTTCCCGAGTGGATAAGATGGTGAGGGAAGGGGTTTAAGGAAACGGGAGGGAGGGAGGGGATTTGGAAATTAGTTGGGTCGGGTTAAATTCTGGATATAATTCGGGTCCACATTAAGATCATCTTAATATTGACAATATATTATTATATATTTAGGTAATGTTCTAGTACAATCGATGAGACGTGATAACCGATAGATGGGTAGTTAAAAATTATGGTTAATTTTAACCTCATCAATATACCAAACAGTGTATAATCCTCATATGAATATATCGATTTAGGATTAGATATAAGATATTATACTGATTTATAATTATTTTAATTCTACGATTAGACCTACTCGAGTTTTATATTTCGTTTATAAATCAGTGCTTAAATACTAAAACATATCGATAATTATGTCCCTATATTTTGCATAATATTTTAGGCTCAATTTATTCAACATGTTCTCCTACAAGTTAGCTTTGTAATCCAATTGAAATCAAGTTATCCGGTTGAATAACGAAGTCATCAACAAAAATACTGAAGCATGGTAAAATTGAAATTAAATAGATTTGGCCCCTCAAGTGTTAATTAAATTAGCATAATGATTATGAACATTATGTGCTTACCTTTAGGCAATGAAATAAGTTTATATATTGAATCAAGGGAACGTAAATATTACTCAATTTAATAAATGAAATTAATAATCTATAAAATAGTTTATTCACCAAGCATGATAAATGGAGTTAACGTTGACTCTGATTTATAAATTATATTAATAGAACAACCAAATACAAAAATGAGCTATAGTTGGCCAAGACATGATAATACAACCGAAAATAACGGCAAAGACAATTGTCTAGCTTTGACAGTGACTAATACACATATAATAATGTGGGGCACGAAAATGTTAGATGGTAACAACAATCACTGTAGCAGTGCAAAAAAATTGACCATAAGAGTACATAAACCACCTGAGCCAATCTAAGTCCCCTCAAACTATATAGACCAGGTATGGTCGAGCAAGAGAACTGTCTTCCGACATATCTGAAGGTACATATAAGAAAAGACGAGAAGCATGAACCGATAGAGGACAAACAACCGAACAAGCCTTCGTCTCCAATCTCTCACTGAAAACCAAAACCCATGAACATCACTAAATGGCGCACGAAACCTAAAGATCCAGTAGTCTTAGCCAAGTGATGACTCAGCAGTGAAATAGAACCACCACAAAATGAACAAGATAGTGGCATATAGAGAACCAAATACATACACCAGAAGGCAAAATAGTGACACCACAAACATAATAGAGTAGCTGCCATAAAGCAGGTGAACTCCAGGCCAAGCGAGATCAGAAACCCACCAACGAGCAGAAACCCCAAAGGCTAAAGACAAGCAACAACGCGTACAAAATAAAACTACCAAAAGACTACAAAAATCGACGAGTCGTCGAGGTGACAATACGATGGGGATTATTCCCACACAAGGACAGTAGACATCAAGCACAACAACGAGTAAACTATAATTTTAGATAATGTAGTAGGAATTAGACAGACCAAAAGGGCAGAAATCATACAAACTACCAGTCGTAAGCAACGGAAAGCTCGGGATTCTCCCAAGCCACGAGCGTTCCACCAGAGGAAATTGTTGGCAGTGGGGTTGCAAAGCAACCGCCGCCGCGAACACTAGATACACATAAGAAAGGTATGTAACAGCCATAGCGGGTGTGGACGAATGAAAAGTGCCACCAGGGCATTTCTTACGTACAGAACGACCATGACTTACCAGATCCTGGAGGAGCACGAAAATTGCAACGACGGCCAAAGAGTTGATGAAAGAACACCAATCATTCTAAAAAATGCCATACCCGAGCGAGAACCAAAAGAGACAAACAAGATTAACCGGGGATGATATAAGAGTGCACGAGTACAAGCAACGCCGCAAAAGGGACAAAGGGGTAAAGGGAAGGAGAAAACTTCTCCACTAGGGATCCGACCCTCATTCTAAAGTGTCTATGTTTGAATATCATAGTATTTTTATGAGCATCAAACAATGTATCATAAATTTTGCTCAGATCTTCACTTCATATAGAGCTATACATATTGTTATCATGGATGTAACCCGTTGTCGTGGATTTATATAACATGATTGTTATGTTGTTTGGGAATTCGTACATAAGCAGAGTGGTAAAGTAGTTGCAACATCCCATGGACAGTGGTATTGTTATATAATATTTCTGAATGTATCTTTTTGGGTATAGCAAGCAAGATAACAAATAGATTTGATCGTCGAAGCAAGAGTTCGACATTTGTCCTTGAAATGATATCGTCCCGCTATGGTGCTCACGGTTTAGCGGCAATTTGTTCACAAGATACAACAGCTATGATTCGTGATAGAAGCACTTCAAATCATGAATTCACATATCTCAAGTTTGAACAAGTGATGAAGATGACAAAATGTTGGATTAATAAAATTTTATTATTGGGTTAATAATTAAGAGCCCAATGATTATGTTTTATTTTGTTAATGAGAACAAAATTATGGTAAGTTAATTATGAATAGTCAATTAGGCTAAAAAAATCTCACATTGAGAAATTAAGACACTTTGTTTATGTAAATCGGTAGAAACCGAGAAGAAATTGTCCAGAAAATATATCTGGTTTTTTTAATATTTCTGAATTAATAAAATAGGTTTACAAGAGTTCTATTAAATAGAACTTACAATTAGATCAAACTCAATCTAATTGATATCTTACCATATTATCTAAAATTCAAATTACAAATCTTTTATCTTATCTACACCCCCCCTCAAGTTGGTACGAAAATATCTATCATTCCCAACTTGCTCACTTGATCTTCAAAGATTTGTCTTGACAATCCTTTTGTTAGAATATCTGCAAAGAGCTTGGGACAAATGGAGTGCACATCATGACATCTTCAATATTTTCTTTGATGAAATGTTTGTCGATCTCAATGTGTTTGGTTCTCTCATGTAGAACTGGATTATGAACAATGTTAATTGCTGCTTTGTTGTCGCAATAGAGCTTTACAGGTAGTTCAATAGTTCTCATCAGTTCTTCCATAACTCTCTTTAACCACATCACTTCACATACTCCTTGAGCCATAGATTTAAGTTCAGCCTCAGCACTGCTTCTAGCAACAACACTTTGTTTTTTTGCTTCTCCACGTTACCAAGTTACCCCATACAAAAGTGCAGTAGCCTGAGGTAGATCTTCTTTCAGTGATAGATCATGCCCAATCAGCATCAGTGTAAACTTCTATACCCTTCTCTTCATTTTTTCCAAAGAATAGTCCTTTCCCAGGAGTTCCTTTCAAGTATCTAAGTATGCGATACACTACTTCAAGATGTTCTGCAAAGGGTAAATGCATGAACTGACTTACCATACTTACTGCGAATGCGATGTCTGGCCGAGTATGGGACATGTAGATTAGCTTGCCAACTAATCGTTGATATCTTCCCGTATCGACTGTAGTACCATCTTTAATATCCTAATTTTTTGTTGACTTCTATAGGAGTATCTGATGGCTTGCACCCACTCATCCATGTTTCATTCAATAGATCAAGGGTATACTTTCTTTGGGAAACTATGATTCCCTTTTTTGATCTGGCCACCTCCATTCCAAGGAAATATTTCAACAGTCCCAAATCTTTCATTTCAAATTCTTTTGCCAACTGTTTCTTTAACCTGTTCATCTCTTCTAAGTCATCACCTGTCAATATAATATCATCAACATAAACAATTAACATAGATATTTTGTTTGAATTTGATTTCCTGGTGAAGAGAGTATGATCAGATTCTCCTTGAGTGTAGCCCTGACTTTTGACACATCTTGTGAATCTTTCAAACCATGCCCTTGGAGATTGTTTAAGTCCATAGAGAGATTTTTTAGCCTGCATACCTTGGAACCAAATTCATTAGTAAAACCAGGTGGCGGATCCATATAGAGTTCATCCTCTAGTTCTCCATTTAAAAATGCATTTTTTACATCAAGTTGGTTTAATGGCCAGTCTAAATTAGCAGCAACAGACAGAATAACTCGAACTGTATTAAGTTTAGCCACTTGTGAGAATGTATCAGTATAATCAACTCCATATGTTTGGGTGAATCCTTTGGCAACTAACCGCGCTTTGTATCTTTCTAGAGATCCATCAGAGTTGTGTTTTGTTGTAAAGACCCACTTACACCCTACAACAGGCTTACCACTTGGTAGATCGGTCTTTTCCCAAGTAGCGTTCTTCTCCAGTGCTCTCATCTCTTCCTGGATCGCTTCTTTCCACTCAGGTATTTTAAGAGCCTCCTATACAGTATTTGGAATACTAGATGTGTCTATTTGAGAAATGAAGGTAGAGTAGGAGGGTGATAAGTTTTTGTACGATACAAAATTTGAGAGTGGATGTTTAGTGCATGTTCTAACCCCTTTTCTTTGAGCATAGGTAAGTCACTATCAAGAGGTGGAATGGTTTTGAAAGTACCTGGGGTTGGAACTTGATGTGTTGCAAGATCTGATACAGGGGCTGAATCCTGGTGTGGTAGTAGGACCATGTCTCCTCCTTGCGTTGCATGTTTTCTCCTGGTATAGACAATATCTTGTCTTGGGTAGACTTCTTCTGTATTTGTTTGATTATGTAGGTGCTCAGTTCCAAATTCAATTTCAAAATTTGATTTGTTTAAAAGATCATCTTTCTTTATGTTATATGACACCCCCTGAAGATGAAACGGTTGACCCTCGAAGAACGTGACATCCATAGAAACAAACATTTTTTTCTTGAGGAGGGGTCAAAACATTATATCCCCGTTGAGTTGCGGGATAACCAACAAAAATGCATTTAATGGCTTTGTGAGCTAGTTCGAGGTTGTCAAATCGTGATTGTGAACAAATGCCACGCTACCAAAAATTTTGAGGGGGATATCATATATTAAGCGAGAGTGAGGAAAAGATTTTTGAAAAATGGACAGGGGAGTTTGAAAATTTAAAGTTCGTGATGGTAACCTGTTAATCAGATATGCAGCTGTAAGAATAGGCTCTCCCCAGAGGTAACTCGGAACCTTAGTATGGAAGCTAATGGCACGAGCGACTTCGAGGAGGTGTCTTTTTTTACGTTCAGCGACCCCATTTTGTTGAGGTGTATGGGGACAAGAACTTTGATGAATAATACCATACATATTAAAAAAATCTCCCAACTGTTGATTAAAATATTCTTTTCCATTGTCACTTCGAAAGATTTTGATATTGGTATGAAACTGAGTCTGAATCATTTTATAAAAGGTTTGAAATGTCGAACCTACATCAGATTTATCGTTCAAAAGAAATACCCAGGTCATCCGAGAATGATCATCAATAAATGTTATAAACCACCGTTTTTGAGAAAAAAGGTTTTAATTCGACATGACCCCCAAACATCACTATGAATTACGGTAAATGGGGAAGATCGTTTATAAGTTTGAGATGGAAAAGAGGTCCGATGATGTTTGGCCAATTCACACGATTCACAATCAAAGTGAGTAACAAATGTTTTATTGATGCATAAATCTGGAAACAACTTTTGTAAATAAGAAAGGTTTGGATGACCTAAACGATAATGCCAAAGCAAAATATCACTCATACGAGAAGAAAAAACAGAATTAAGACAAAGCTTATTATCATGGTGTGCCAAGGAGGTAGCATCGAAGTGTTGGGATATGCCCTAAGACATGTCATTATATGATTGTTTATGACATACAATGTATTATGATTATTATAAATGGCAAATCATTATTATATATTATTCGAATATCTGTGCAATATGAATTGATATATAAGTTAATATCCTTAGAATAATATTGTATTATTCTTAAAGATTGTCCATAGTCAAGTATTATCATAAATAAGGATAATGATAATACATTGAGACTAGTATGTTTTGATTGATGAATTGTTCATGGATATGAGATATCAAATCAACACATGAGTACATGTTAGAGAACAATGTACTGGACAGACCCACCATGAGAATGCTACATGGATAGTTATATGAGTCTCATAAGCAATTCTCATAGTGATAATAATGTATGTAATCCTTACGACTTGAGATCATCAGAGATCCCAACATAAGGAGTTATGTATCTTGATATTGTCAAACGTTACCTGTAACAGGGTAAACTATAAAGGCAACTATTGGATACACTACGAATTATGTAGAGGGATGCTGATTGATCAAGATAGGATTTGTCCTTCCTATATTACATGAGAAGTGTTTGGGCCATTGATCAAGTAAGACTAAAATGCATGGCCGTGCTCGAATGAGTCGATATGTGATATCGAGCTTATTCGTTTATTCTAGTTCTACTTGGGGATCAAGAAATAGAGATTGAATATACGAGTATGACTATTCCATGACTCGTGTTCAATCTAAACACATGGACAAAGGGATTAAGTTACATGGTTAATATTATCACAAGTTCTAAGGTTATGTCGAGTCAAAGACATTCTTATAATTTGGGTAGCCTTGATGTGTTGCTAGATACCGCTCATTGCTTTTGACGTAAAATGAGATTTTATGTCACTGCCAACATTACAAAATCCTATCGGGTCGCACAAAAGATTAAATCGATAAAAGAAATTAAATTCATTGGATGAATTAATTAATTAAGAAGAGTCTTAATTAAATGATTATAAGGATTTAATTAAATCACGGGTTTGGGCCCATGAGACTTTAAGAAAGTCTTGAACCTTAATTAAATCATATAATATAAATACAAGGTTATAATTAATTGTTTGATACACTTTTATATCACATAACCTAGCCACACAAAGCTTGAAGCTCTCGGCCACCACAAAGACGTGACCTAACCGCCGCCGCCTTTGGTCATTTTGTGTTTCCGGCCATCTTCATTCGATTTAGAATCGTGTGTGGTTATTGTTCCGGTTTAAGAACGAGTCTAGCAACTTGTTCTTAAATCCCCTTTTCGATTTGATCGTGTGGATACCGTAGAGACAAAGGTGCAAAGTTTTGTTTGTGACTCGTGGTGCTACAACGAGGATTCTGCATCAAACACGCTACAATGGTGAGACTCTTATTATCTCTATTCCGATATGAACCCTTTGTATAGATCCGCGGTTTTTGTAATCCAAATTTTATTATTCCGCTGCGTTGTATGCTCGTTGGATTACTTACAGTGGTATCAGAGCCGTGTACAAAGCTCATATCGGAAATTATGTGGTTAATTGTTTAATCATATTTAGATTTATATTGCATGCTATAAAACTGTATATAATCATATATGATATGAGTAAATCGAGTTTGTGAAATTATCGTAAAATTATATTTGATATAATTGAAGTTTATTGTATACGATACATGAAGGCGCAAAACCGAGCCCATAGCTTGATGGTTCGGCCACCACCATCACATTGACCCACGGCGGCCACATGAGGGCTAGGGTTTTCGAACCCTTGGCTCGAGATGGTCTAGCCGTTGTGCTCATGTTCGTGCATGGAGGTGTCGAAACATGGCTAGAGTTTGGAACTCTTTTGGCTCGATAAGTTTTTGAAACCATGCAAGATGGTTCGATCATGGTCCACGGAAATATGAGGGTTGACGACTACTTCCACGTGAGAGCTAGGGTTTTTCGAACCCATTGGCTCGAGATGGTCGAGCTGCCACCGTCATGAATCGTGCATGGTTGGACCGTGGCATGTGGCTAAGATTTTCGAACCATGTGGCTCGATAGACATCAAAACGGCGCAAGTCATGGCTAGGGTTTTGGAACCCTAGCGGCGCCGCATGGTCACACGGCTTTGGACCGTGACTTGGGCTAGGGTTTTGAACCCTAGGCCCATGCATGGTCCAGCCGTGTGGTTAGATGGTTCGGACCCATTTGGCTCATGGTTTGAGTCGCATTTAGTTTCGTGGCATGTGATGTCCCGAGCGTACGATAATTTTCCAAAAAATTTATTTTACAGTTTTATTGGAATTAAATTTTAAAATGTTTAGAATTTAATTCATTAATTGTTATAGCATGTTTTATGTGTTGTTTGAGCATGGTGCATGGTTATAGCCCTATGACCTATTAGATAGGATTTTGTGAATGGTTGTAATTTAATACGACATGCGAGTCGTGCCTTCTCTATTTTTCTGAATGTATTCCCTCCCCTATGCTCCCCCTCGAATGTAACTCGAGGAATTCTCTAAATCATGTAATTGTTATATAGTTTAGTTAGAGTTTTATTGATGGAGATCAATGAAGATGGACCATAGTGCCGGGATGAGAAGGTCATTCACAAAAGGGAGCCAAAGAGGTGCTTGGAGAAGTTACCCTTAGGTTGACTTTTTAGATTTTCTCATTGGCTTGAGAAATCTTTAGTTGGGGCTATAACCATGTCACGTTTACTTTATGTTGATGTATGAGATGCATGTTTACTGTTTTATTTAATATTGATGCTTATATATATATGTAGATATGTATATATTCATATATGTATGGGACATATTTTCAATATTAATAAAATCATGAGATCAATAAATCCCTCTATAATATTAAGTTTAAGATGCCTTCCAATTAAAAATACTCGTCAAGACTTCGATTGAACATGTGTGGGTTTGCCAAAGCAAAGCACCGTGACAATCTTAGTAAGGCGCGAAAGGATAATAGTGATATCCGTGTTATTTAAATTGGGTTCGACTTAACTAGTGTTATCTCAATAGGAATGGGAACCTAGAGGCATGGGGTTGGATAATAATTCATTAGAAGAATTTGAACAAATTGTTGTTCGTCCAACCATCCAAGAATTACATGTGATGTAATTGACAAAGTGTTGTCTACCTAAATAACCGAGTCTTGGGCGATTAGCCAAAGCTAACTCAAGATTAAGTGAAATATGGATCTTGGCCCACTAATAGTTTCGAGGGTTGATAATTTTAAACAAAATAGTGGGAGTGTCATTTAATATAAGACCATATTAAATGATTAAAATCATAAACTTATTTTGCATATTTATATTGTAGATATCCATGGCAACCAACAACGTTACAAATGCACTATCATTGCGATCGGTCCTTGAGAAGGACAAACTGAATGGGACAAATTTCCTAGACTGGTATAGGAATTTGAGGATTGTCCTCAAGCAAGAAAAGAAGCAATATGTCCTAGAGGAACCCTTACCTGCTGAGGAACCTCCCTTGACGGCTGCTAAAGCCGATAAAGATGCTTACAAGAAGCATCAAAATGACGCACTTGATGTTGGGTGCCTTATGCTTGCCACCATGAACTCTGAGCTTCAGAAGCAACATGAGGAAATGGAGGCGTTCGATATGATCGAGCATCTAAAGCAACTGTACCAACAACAAGCAAGACAAGAGAGGTATGACGTCTCTAAAGCGTTGTTCCAGTGTAGAATGGTAGAAGGAAGTGTAGTTGGAGCTCATGCACTCAAGATGATTGGGTACATTGAGAATCTGGAGAAGCTGGGTTTTCCTTTGGACCAAGAGTTGGCCACTGACATGATCTTGCAATCGTTGCCTGAAAGCTTCAGTCAATTTGTCTTGAATTACAATATGATTGAAATTGAAAAGACTCTACCACAGTTGTTAGGCATGCTGAGAACTTTTGAAGCTAACAGCAAGAAGTTTAAGCCTACTAATGTTCTTATTGTGAATAAGAGCAAAGGAAGGGCTAAAGCAAAAGGCTTAAAGAAGAACAAGAAAGTCTTTGTCAAAACTAAGCCTCATCTGCTGCACTTAAGCCAAAGGGAGGAGTGGCAAAAGAGGGGAACTGTTTCCATTGCGGTGAGACCGGACATTGGAAAAGAAATTGCAAAGTTTATCTGGAGGATCTTAAGAAGACGAAGGGAAGTGTGACTTCCACTTCAGGTATTTTTGTTATAGAAGTCAATTTATCTACTTCTTCATCATGGGTATTAGATACTGTATGTAGATCTCACATTTGTGTTAATGTGCAGGATCTTAAAAGGAGTAGGATATTGGCAAAAGGCAAAGTGGATCTCCGAGTAGGAAATGGAGCAAGAGTTGCTGCATTAGCTATAGGATATTATTCATTATCTTTGCCTTCCGGTTTATCTTTAGATTTAAAAGACTGTTATTTTGTGCCTTCAATTACTAGAAACATTATCTCTATCTCTTGTTTGGACAAGTTTGGATTTTCATTTATTATAAAGGACAATTGTTGCTCCATTTATTTAAATGATATGTTTTATGCTAGTGCACAAATGATTAATGGTCTTTATGTATTAAATCTTGATATGCCTGTCTATAACATAAATACTAAAAGGATTAAGAATAATGATTCAAATCCAACTTATCTCTGGCATTGTCGCTTGGGCCATATAAACGAGAATCGCATATCAAAACTTCATAAGGATGGAGTATTGGATTCATTTGATTTTGAATCATATGAAACATGTGAATCTTGTTTAATGGGCAAGATCACTAAAGCTCCTTTCAAGGGACATGTTGAAATGACAAATGATTTATTGAGTCTCATACATAGTGATGTATGTGGACCAATAAGCACACATGCTAGAGGTGGTTTTCAATACTTCGTTACATTTAATGATGACTTCAGTAGATATGGGTATGTGTACCTAATGAAACATAAACATGAAACCTTTGAAAAGTTCAAGGATTTCAAGAATGAAGTACAAAACCAACTTGGTAAAAGTATCAAAATCCTTCGATCAGATCGAGGAGGTGAATACCTTAGCCAAGAGTTTCATGACTATCTAAAGGAGTGTGGGATAGTCCCACAACTCACTCCTCCGTATACACCACAATGGAATGGTGTATCCGAGAGGAGAAATCAAACCTTGTTGGACATGGTTATATCAATGATGAGTCATGCAGATCTTTCGATATCCTTTTGGGGACATGCTTTAGAAACAGCAATATTCATACTGAACCGTGTTCCATCTAAATCAGTGGAAAAGACACCATATGAGATATGGACTGGGAAACGTCCTGGTATGTCTTTTATGAAGATTTGGGGTTGTGAGGCTTTCGTGAGACGTCACGCCTCTAACAAACTTGGACCCAAATCTGATAAGTGTTTATTTGTGGGGTATCCTTGTTGGGATATGCCCTAAGACAAGTCATTAGATGATTGTTTATGACATACAATGTAATATGATTTTATTAATGGCAAATCATTAGTATATATTATTCGAATATCTGTGCAATATGAATTGATATATAAGTTAATGTCTCTAGAATAATATTGTATTGTTCTTAAAGTTGTCCCTAGTCAAGTATTATCATGAATCGGGATAATGATAATACGTTGAGACTAGCATGCTTTGATTGATGAATTGTTCATAGATATGAGATATCAAATCAACACATGGGTACATGTTAGAGAACAATGTACTGGACAGACCCACCATGAGAATGCAACATGGATAGTTATATGATTGTCATATGCAATTCTCATAGTGATAATAATGTATGTAATCCTTACGACTTGTGATCATCAGAGATCCCAACATAAGGAGTTATGTATCTTGATATTGTCAAACGTTACCCGTAGCAGGGTAAACTATAAAGGCGACTATTGGATACACTACGAATTATGTAGAGGGATGTTGATTGATCGAGATAGGATTTGTCCCTCCTATATAACAGGAGAAGTGTTTGGGCCCTTGATCAAGTAGGACTAAAATGCATGGCCATGCTCGAATGAGTCGATATGAGATATCGAGCTTATTCGTTTATTATAGTTCTACTTGGGGATCAAGAAATAGAGATTGAATATATGAGTATGACTATTCCATGACTCGTGTTCAATCTAACACAAAGGACAAAGGGATTAAGTTACATGATTAATATTATCACGGTTCCTAGGTTATGTCTAGTCATTGACATTCTTGTAATTTGGGTAGCATTGATGTGTTGCTAGATACCGCTCATTGCTTGCGACATAAAATGAGATTTTATGTCACTGCCAATATTACAAGATCCTATCGGGTCGCACAAAAGATCAAATCGAGAAGGGAAATTAAATTCATTGGATGAATTAATTAATTAAGAGGAGTCTTAATTGAATGATTAAAAGAACTTAATTAAATCATGGGTTTGGGCCCATTAGACTTTGAGAAAGTCTTGAACTTTAATTAAGACTTTTATTAACAAGATTATTAATTAATTGTGGGGAACAATTAAAAATTATTCTAACCTACACCAAGGAAGCTCACGGCCGCCTATCTCTCTTGCTCTCTCGGTTTTCTTCACAGCCGACGAGATCATTGAGGATTTCTGGCGATCATTCGATTTTGAATCGAGTGTGCTTCTTGTTCCGGTTTAAGAACGAGTCTAGCAACTTTTTCTTAGGCTATCCCTTCACCCGATTTGATCGTGTGGATACCGTTGAGGCAAAACTAAATAAGTTTTGCTAGTGACTCGAATGAGGCGTTGGACGTGGTGCTGCTTCGTGGAATCTGCTCAAACACGCTACAAGGGTGAGACTTTTGATCCCTAATCCGATATGATAACCTTTGTATAGATCCGGTGTATTAGTAATCCAAATTTTTTTTATTCCGCTGCGTTGCTATGCTTGTTGGATTACTTACAGTGGTATCAAAGCCAGGTTTAAAGCTCATATCGGATTTATGTGGTTAAATTGTTTTAATCATATTAGAATTGTATTGCATTCTATAATAACTGTTTATAATCATATATGATATGATTAAATTGAATTTGTGAAATTATCATGAGATTATATTTGATATAATTGATGTTTACTGTACACGATACACGAAGCAAATAATCGAATCCATAAAAATTATTTTCGGCCACCACCTAATGCACTTGACCCACGGGTGCACCACGTGAGGGCTAGGGTGCTTCGGACCCTTGGCTCGAGATGGTCTAGCTGTTGTGGCTCATGTCGTGCATTGAGGTGTCGAGACGTGGTTAGAGTTTTGAACTCTTTGGCTCGATAATGGTTCACGCATGCATGGTATAATGGCTTCACCACGTGAGAGCTAGGGTGTTTCGAACCCTTGGCTCGAGATGGTTAAGCCACCACCGTACATGGCCTGACCATGACTCGTGGCTCATTAATTTCCGGCGTTTAGAATGAAATGGCTCGATGGAAACAAAATTGGTGCAAGGCGGCTAGGGTTGGACCCTAGCGGCGCCGCACACTCGCACAAGGACTCGGACCACGTCGTGGGCTAGGGTTTCGAACCCTAGGCCCATGATTGGTCCAGCCGTGGTCCTTGGTTGGTTCGAACCATGATGGTTCATGGTTTAGTCGCTTTAGTTCGTGGCATGTGATGTCCCGAGCGTACGATAATTGTTCAAAATTTTATTTTACAGTTTTAATTAGAATTAAATTTTAAAATGTTTAGAATTTAATTAATTAAATGATATGGCATGTCTTATGTGTTGTTTGAGCATGGTGCATGGTTATAGCCCTATAACCTATTAGATAGGATTTGTGAATGTTTGTAATTTATAATACGACCTGCGTGTCGTGCCTTCTCTATTTTTCTCAATATGTTATCCCTCCCCTACGTTCCCCTCGAATGTGAATCGGGGAATTCTTTATATCTTGTAATTGTTATATAGTATAGTTTATTTATTGATGGTGATCAATGAAGATGGAGCTTGGTGCCGGGATGAGGAGGCCATTCACAATTTGGAGCCAAAGGAAGGTGCTTGTGAAGTTACCTTAGGTTGACTCTTAGGATTTTTTCATTGGCTTGAGAAAATCGCTAGTAGGGGCTATAACCATGTCACGTTTAATTTATGTATGTGATGCATGATTTATCTTATGTTTTAGTTTGATAATTTTATTATACATATATGTAGATATGTATATGCGTATATGTAGTGGACATATTTTAAATTATCAATAATAAAATCATGAGATCATTAAATCCCTCTAAAATATTAAGTTTTAGATGCCTTCCAAAATTAAAAGTACTCGTCAAGACTTCGATTGAACATGTGTGGGTTTGCCAACGCAAAGCACCGTGGCAATCTTGGTAAGGCGCGAAAAGATAATAGTGATATCCGCTTTACTTTAAATTGGGTATGACTTAACTAGGTTATCTCAATAGGATTGGGAACCTAGAGGCATGTGTTGGATAATAATTCATTTGATGAATTTGAACAAAGTGTTGTTTGTCCAACTATCCAAGAATTACATGTGATGTAATTGACAAAGTGTTGTCTACCTAAATAACCGAGTCTTGGGCGATTAGCCAAAGCTAACTCAAGATTAGGTGAAATATGGATCTTGGCCCACTAAAGGTTTCGAGGGTTGATAATTTTAAACAAAATAGTGGGAGTGTCATTTAATATAAGACCATATTAAATGATTAAATCATAAACTTATTTTGCATATTTATATTGTAGATATCCATGGCAACGAACAACGTCACTAGCACATTATCACTGCGATCGGTCCTTGAGAAGGACAAACTAAATGGGACAAATTTCCTAGACTGGTATAGGAATTTGAGGATAGTCCTCAAGCAAGAAAAGAAGCAATATGTCCTAGAGGAACCCTTACCTGCTGAGGAACCTCCCCTGACGGCTACTAGAGCCGATAGAGATGCTTACAAGAAGCATCAAAGTGACGCACTTGATGTTGGGTGCCTTATGCTTGCCACCATGAACTCTGAGCTTCAGAAGCAACATGAGGAAATGGAGGCGTTCGATATGATCGAGCACCTAAAGCAACTGTACCAACAACAAGCAAGACAAGAGAGGTATGACGTCTCTAAAGCGTTGTTCCAGTGTAGAATGGTAGAAGGAAGTGTAGTTGGAGCTCATGCACTCAAGATGATTGGGTATACTGAGAATCTGGAGAAGCTGGGTTTTCCTTTGGACCAAGAGTTGGCCACTGACGTGATCTTGCAATCGTTGCCTGAAAGCTTCAGTCAATTTGTCTTGAATTACAATATGATTGAAATTGAAAAGACTCTACCACAGTTACTTGGCATGCTTAGAACTTTTGAAGCAAATAGCAAGAAGTCTAAGCCTACAAATGTTCTTATTGTGAATAAGAGCAAAGGAAAGACTAAAGCTAAGAGCTTCAAGAAGAACAAGAAGGTCTTTGTTAAATCTAAGCCAAAAGCTTATGCACTTAAGCCAAAGGGAGGGATAGTGAAAGAAGGGAACTGTTTCCATTGCGGTGAGACCGGTCATTGGAAAAGAAATTGCAAAGTTTATCTGGAGGATCTCAAGAAAGGAAGTGTGACTTCCACTTCATGTATTTTTGTTATAGAAGTCAATTTATCTACTTCTTCATCATGGGTATTAGATACTGGATGTGGATCTCACATTTGTGTAAATGTGCAGGATCTCAAAAGGAGTATGACGTTGGCGAAAGGTGAAGTTGATCTCCGAGTTGGAAATTGAGCAAGAGTTGCTGCATTAGCTATAGGAGATTATTGTTTAGCTTTACCTTCTGGTTTATCGTTGATTTTAAAAGACTGCTATTTTGTGCCATCTATTACTAAAAACATTATTTCTATTTCTTGTTTGGACAAGTGTGGATTTTCATTTATGATAAAGGACAACTGTTGTTCTATTGATTTAAATGATATGTTTTATACTAGTGCACAAATGATTAATGGTCTTTATGTATTAAATCTTGATATGCCTATCTATAACATAAATACTAAAAGGATTAAGAATAATGATTCTAATCCAACTTATCTCTGGCATTGTCGCATGGGCCATATAAACGAGAACCGCATATCGAAACTTCATAAGGATGGAGTATTAGATTCATTTGATTTTGAATCATATGAAACATGTCAGTCTTGTTTAATTGGCAAGATGACTAAAGCCCCTTTCAAGGGACATGTTGAACGGGCAAATGTTTTATTGGGACTAATACATAGTGATGTATGTGGACCAATAAGTACACAAGCTAGAGGTGGTTTTCAGTACTTCGTTACATTTACTGATGACTTCAGTAGATATGGGTATGTGTACCTAATGAAACATAAACATGAAACCTTTGAAAAGTTCAAAGATTTCAAGAATGAAGTACAAAACCAACTTAGCAAGAGTATTACAATCTTTCGATAAGATCGAGGAGGTGAATACTTAAGTCAAAAATTTCATGACTATCTGAAGGAGTGTGGGATAGTCCCACCTCACTCCTCCGTATACTCCACAATGGAATGGTGTATCCGAGAGGAGAAATCGAACTTTGTTGGACATGGTTCGATCAACGATGAGTCATGCAGATCTTCCGATATCCTTTTGGGGACAGCTTTAGAAACAACAATATTCATACTGAACAGTGTTCCATCTAAATCAGTGGAAAAGACACCATATGAGGTATGGACTGGGAAGCGTCCTAGTATGTCTTTTATGAAGATTCGGGGTTGTGAGGCTTTCGTTAGACGTCACGCCACTAACAAACTTGGACCCAAATCTGATAAGTGTTTATTTGTGGGATATCCTAAGGAAACGAAAGGATATTATTTCTATTATCCCACCGAGAACAAAGTAGTTGTTGCTCGGACTGGTGTCTTTCTTGAAAGAGAATTTATTTCTAGAAAAACCAGTGGGAGACAAATAGAACTTAGTGAAGTTCAACCACAAGAAAACACTGAACCTGAGATTGAGATGAAAACAGAGCAGGCACGGCAAGCTGTTGTGGAAGAAGTACCTGCTCAAGAGACACAAACCAAGCGTAGGTCTGTAAGAGAACACCGGGAGCCACAGAGATATGGATTTCTTGTGACTCAACAAGGTGACTCACTACTTATTGATGAGGATGAGCCGTCATCTTATCAAGAAGCTATAATGGGGACTGATTCTGAGAAATGGCAAGAGGCCATGAAATATGAGATGGAATCCATGTATTCAAACCAAGTATGGACTTTGGTTGACCCACCTGAAGGGGTACGACCCATAGGGTGCAAATGGATTTTCAAAAGAAAGACCGACATGGATGGTAATGTACAAACCTATAAAGGTCGACTGGTTGCAAAATGTTTCAAACAAATTCATGGTATTGACTATGATGAAACGTTTTCACCAGTTGCCATGGTTAAATCCATTAGGATCTTACTTGCAATAGCTGCATTTCATGATTATGAAATCTGGCAGATGGATGTCAAAACAGCTTTCCTTAATGGAAATCTGCTCGAGGATGTGTACATGACACAGCCCGAGGGTTTTGTCGATCCAAAGGATGCTGGAAAGGTATGCAAGCTACAACGATCCATTTATGGATTGAAGCAAGCTTCTCGGAGTTGGAATCTTCTTTTTGATGATGCAGTCAAAGAGTTTGGTTTCATCAAAAACGTAGATGAACCTTGTGTCTACAAGAAGGTCAGTGGGAGCATAATTATCTTCCTAATATTGTATGTAGATGATATACTTCTAATTGGGAATGATATCTCTGCCTTACAATCTGTAAAGATTTGGCTAGGGAATTGCTTTTCTATGAAAGACTTGGGAGAAGCCACCTATGTATTAGGAATCAAGATCTATAGAGATAGATCGAGAAGATTAATTGGCCTAAGTCAAAGTACATACATAGACAAAGTGCTAAAACGGTTTAGCATGCAAGAATCAAAGAAAGGATTCGTGCCTATGACACATGGGATACATCTCTCGAAGGATCAGTGTCCTTCAACACCAGATGAGAGACAGCGCATGAGTAAGATTCCATATGCGTCAGCTATTGGATCTATCATGTATGCCATGATATGTACTCGTCCCGATGTTTCGTATGCTTTGAGCATGACGAGCAGCTATCAAGTTGATCCAGGTGAAAGTCACTGGATTGCAGTCAAGAATATCCTGAAGTACTTGAGAAGAACTAAGGATACATTCTTGATTTATGGAGGTGAGGAAGAGCTCAATGTAGTAGGTTACACTGATGCAAGTTTCCAAACCGACAAAGATGATTTCGATCGCAATCAGGATATGTGTTTTGCCTAAATGGAGGTGCTGTAAGCTGGAAGAGTTCAAAGCAAGAGACAGTAGCCGATTCTACAACTGAAGCTGAATATATTGCTGCCTCAGATGCAGCAAAGGAAGCTGTTTGGATCAAGAAGTTCATTTCTGAACTTGGGGTGATGCCTAGCATTCTAGATCCGATTGAACTCTATTGTGACAACAATGGAGCCATCGAATTTGCTAAGGAACCTAGATCTCACCAAAGATCCAAGCACATACTTCGGCGCTTTCATTTCATTCGAGAAATCGTTGAAAGAGGAGATGTAAAGATATGCAAAGTACCAACAGATGATAATGTATCTGACCCATTGACGAAGCCACTGTCACAGCAGAAGCATGATCGTCATACTAGATCTCTAGGCATTAAGTATATGTCTGATTGCTCTTAGTGCAAGTGGGAGATTTGTTGGGATATGCCCTAAGACATGTCATTAGACGATTATTTATGACATACAATATATTATGATTATTATAAATGGCAAATCATTATTATATATTATTCGAATATCTGTGCAATATGAATTGATATATAAGTTAATGTCCTTAGAATAATATTGTATTATTCTTAAAGATTGTCCATAATCAAGTATTATCATAAATAAGGATAATGATAATACATTGAGACTAGTATGTTTTGATTGATGAATTGTTCATGGATATGAGATATCAAATCAACACATGGGTACATGTTAGAGAACAATGTACTGGACAGACCCACCATGAGAATGCTACATGGATAGTTATATGAGTGTCATAAGCAATTCTCATAGTGATAATAATGTATGTAATCCTTACGACTTAAGATCATCAGAGATCCCAACATAAGGAGTTATGTATCTTGATATTGTCAAACGTTACCTGTAACAGGGTAAACTATAAAGGCAACTATTGGATACACTACGAATTATGTAGAGGGATGTTGATTGATCAAGATAGGATTTGTCCCTCCTATATAACAGGAGAAGTATTTGGGCCCTTGATCAAGTAAGACTAAAATGCATGGCCGTGCTTGAAGAGTCGATATGTGATATCGAGCTTATTCGTTTATTCTAGTTCTACTATGGGATCAAGAAATAGAGATTGAATATACGAGTATGACTATTCCATGACTCGTGTTCAATCTAAACACATTGACAAAGTGATTAAGTTACATGGTTAATATTATCACAAGTTCTAAGGTTATGTCGAGTCAAAGACATTCTTGTAATTTGGGTAGCCTTGATGTGTTGCTAGATACCGCTCATTGCTTGTGACGTAAAATGAGATTTTATATCACTGCCAACATTACAAGATCATATCGGGTCGCACAAAAGATTAAATCGATAAAGGGAATTAAATTCATTGGATGAATTAATTAATTAAGAAGAGCCTTAATTAAATGATTATAAGGATTTAATTAAATCATGGGTTTGGGCCCATGAGACTTTAAGAAAGTCTTAAACCTTAATTAAATAATATAATATAAATACAAGGTTATAATTAATTGTTTGATACAATTTTATATCACATAACCTAGCCACACAAAGCTTGAAGCTCTCGGCCACCACAAAGACGTGACCTAACCGCCGCCGCCTTTGGTCATTTTGTGTTTCCGGCCATCTTCATTCGATTTAGAATCGTGTGTGGTTATTGTTCCGGTTTAAGAACGAGTCTAGCAACTTGTTCTTAAATCCCCTTTTCGATTTGATCGTGTGGATACCGTAGAGACAAAGGTGCAAACTTTTGTTTGTGACTAGTGGTGCTACAACGAGGATTCTGCATCAAACACGCTACAATGGTGAGACTCTTATTATCTCTATTCCGATATGAACCCCTTGTATAGATCCGCGGTTTTAGTAATCCAAATTTTATTATTCCGCTGCGTTGTATGCTCGTTGGATTACTTACACGAAGAGGTAGAGACCATGATCCTGTCTAGCACTGCCAATCGTCCTCCCCGAGACCAGATCCTGAAAAACACAAAGAGACGAGGAAAAAATAATACGACAATTCAAGTCAGTGGTGAGTTTGCTGATAGACAAAAGGTTATAATAGAGAAGAGGCACATGCAAGACATTGGTAACAGAATATGT
This sequence comes from Haberlea rhodopensis, assembly GCA_907163345.1. Lineage (NCBI taxonomy): Eukaryota > Viridiplantae > Streptophyta > Magnoliopsida > Lamiales > Gesneriaceae > Haberlea > Haberlea rhodopensis. The sequence goes on from CAJQUN010000847.1 coordinate 114,078, forward strand.
TGGAGACACACAAATGGACCCCTTCCCGGCAATCGGAGCAAGAGAACCATCGGCAATTTTAACCCGTTGGTTCCCAGCACACGGGACATAGGAGGAGTACAAATGTGATGAACCTGTCATATGGTCGGTTGCACCTGAATCTAAGATCCATACAATATTAGCAACGGAATGGGCCACATTAGCACAAAAAATACATGTCTGGGCAAAGGAACATGAAGGAGGCGAAGGAGTGTTAGTAGAAAGAGATCCAAACAGCTTGTACATGTGGTCTAATTGAGTCTGAGTGAAAGGGAGAGATTCAGGCGTTGAAGGTTGCAATGAGTCTTCGGCCACCATGGATGGAAGAGCATGACTCCCAAGGTTTTGCTTGCTGGAGGCGTCGTATTTCTTCTTGAGATGAGGAGGTCGCCCATGAATTTCCCAACACGTCTCAATTGTGTGCCAGGGCTTTTTACACTTCTCACACCAAAGTTTTTTTCTCCCCTCCCGTCGAGATGCGTCCGATCTTGATTGCTGAAGTACCAACGCCGAACCCTCAGCATCGGAACCACACAGTTCACGTTTGAACATCACCATGCGACGAGTTTCCTCTCGTCGAATTTCAAAAAATACCTCTCGAATGCTCGGCAATGGTGTTCTTCCCAGAATTCTGCCACGGACTTCATCAAGTTTTTTCTTGTATCGAGTACTATCTTTGGGGTTTTCCCATTCATCGATGTCAAGCATATCAAGCTCTTGCCAAATCACCATCAATTCATTATAATATGTAGTTACATCTCGCGTACCCTGTTGTACTTTCCACATACGAGTGGTGAGTTCATAGAGTTGGGAATAATTCTCCAAGTCGGAATATGTGTGACGGACTGCGTCCCACACATCTCGAGCTGTAGGAAGGAACATAAAGGTTTGCCAATCAACGGGTCCATAGAATTGATCAACCATGCCATGAACATGGAATTTTCGGACCTCCATTGAAGAAATTTCGGATCATCTGGCGGTGGGGCAGCGGCGTCGCCTGTGAGGTAACCAAATCTGCCTTTGCCATCAATTACAAGGCGCACAGATTGTGCCCATTCAAGATAATTACATCCATTGAATTTATGGATCGTAATATGAAGAGAGGAATCAGAAACATGTAGTCCCATTGAGGGAGACACACCATGGCCGGACGACGAGGAGTTTCCGTCGGCAGTGGAGAACGATGAGGCCGTGCTGGACATCGGTGTTCACGACAATGGGTCACGATCAAAGTCGTGGCTCTGATACCATGTAAATCGGTAGAAACCGAGAAGAAATTGTCCAAAAAATATATCTGGTTTTTTTAATATTTCTGAATTAATAAAATAGGTTTACAAGAGTTCTATTAAATAGAACTTACAATTAGATCAAACTCAATCTAATTGATATCTTACCCTATTATCTAAAATTCAAATCTTAAATTCAAATTACAAATCTTTTATCTTATCTACAGTTAATAATAAAATATAAATCAATAGAGTGTAGTTAAGTAGAAAAGATGGGTGCCCCTCGCGCGCCGTCCGTCCATCCGCTCCGCTCGTCTCCTCTCGTCTCGGCTCGCGTCAAAGGCAGCCCTATCTTTTTACTACTCGGATTTCTGAAAAAAACTTTTCATCTACCTGACTTTTCATATTCTGCTAAGTATTAAGTTGAGACTTTTCACATACCTGCAGAATTGATGTCAGATTTAAGTGTGAGACTTAAATCCGTATTAATCTGATGTTAAGTGTTGAGACTTTTCATCTACCCCACTAACATTACATTTAATTATCTGTGAGCTTATAAGCTGCACCAGCTCTATGTTTTGTTCATTCCGAAATCATTCTTTATTCATACATGGCATACTGTTTGAGAGTATTGCACACTACTAGTGTTCGAAATAGTCTGCTCGGAGTTTTGCTTCAATCCGAACAGAGGTGATCCGGTGTTGTACCTTGGAACTCACTTGTCCAGGAGGCCAGAAGCTAAGGCGGGCAAATTTGAGTTTACGGGCGCACGGCTTGCTGTGGCCTCGTCCAGAATTGTTCCTGTTTCCTGTTGTGCAAATTTGAATAGTATTTATATACCACTGCTGTAAAGTTTACAGTATATTTTATTTTTCGATTATAATTGTAATCTGATTCTAATTCAGTTAGCAGATAACTTGTGGGAATAACACAAAATGCAAAGGATTTTACACTTTAATCTTGTTTTGAACTTGTAAAATGTATATCTAATTCAAAAGAGGTTGTTCTATTTATACTTCTCCAATGGATGTTACCAAAGGACATCACTTGGAAGCATTTAATCACGAAAAGAAGCAACTGCATGCCAAAGGGTGCACACTCATTTAGAGAAATCGTTCAGAGGCATGTTCACACCACCAAAGAGGCTTGCACGCGCAACATATTGTACATTCACGCCACCAGATTGGCGTGAACACCGTTTATCCAAGTCAGGATATGTGGCGTGTTCATGCCACCATGGTGGCATAAACACGCCACATGTTGTCTAGGAAAACAAGTTTTTTCGATTTTTTTCCTTTTTTTTTATTTTTGACTTCTATATGCTTAATTTCAATTCAGTAAGCATATTTTTTAACATCCTCCACATGAATTAAATTAATGCATGAATGCAAATGAGTTCCTTTAGCGAATCGTTATAGCCTTTGTAGAGGTATCTTGCGGTCTTGAACCTTCCGTAGTAGTATTCAGCCGAAATTACTTGACTTAATAATAAACTTATAGTCTTGAACTATTTAGTCGTTAGTGTAGACCTACACAATCGAACCCACACCATAACAATTCTAACATTTGTATTGGTTTATCATGGTTGTGCCCATTTCGGCCTTGGACCACACTTGGTTTCATAAGTACTTTACATTCTTTGACGCGGTCACACTTTGCACTCACATATGTGATCTCCTATAAGAGTGTCCCACTATACTCCAATATATTTCATTATATGTGTTGAGATATTTTTCTTACCGCAAGCACACGGTTGTCAAGTTTTAGTATAAAAAGATCTCGAACCCACAGATATTGATTATAAAGTTATATATAAGTACTGAATTAAAATAATCTTCGTTTTATATAGAGAATCGAACGGTTGAGATGTTTTATGCAAATTAATAAAAAGCAAGTAAACTACCAATGATAAAAATTGAGTTGGAAAATTCAATTAGAGACGAAACTAGGAGTTCGATTTCACTTGTTCATCCACTACACTTATCATTCCTTGAACTCAATATTATGGATTTTCCTAGTTTACTAACCGAGATTTCTTATTTATTTTATATTCCCTCTCTACGGTGTTAAGCAGAAATAATCACCTAACGCCAATCTTGATATCTCTATCTAATATTAAATATCAAACAATTGAAATTGCACAGTAATTCATTTAACAACTTCTATGGAGTTATAGGTCTCTCGAACTCTATAAACTTTCACGATATGAATCCCTTATATTCAATTCACAACCCCCCCTCTCGAGTGATAGATTACAAATATATCATCATTCAATCTATGGACAGTAGATTAAGAACAGTGAAACACAAATAAACCATATGGAAATCCAAATAATTAATCAATTCATCATAAGCGTAGTTTCAAAACAAGCTACATCGTTATCCTAGAAAGATAAAGTTAGTTCATGATAGAATGAGATAAACGCATAGACATGTTTAAACAATCCATAAAACCAAATAAAAGTTAGAAATACAAATTTAGAAGTTATTCTCCGTTCTCATATGAACGCCTTCATCTAGTGATGAAATCTCCAATTTTTGCTTCGAGTCGTCGTCTTCTCTTTTTCTCCTCATCAAAACCTAGTTTTCTTTCTGATGGTGTATGTGAAGAATGCTCAAAAAACGCCCTTAAAATCCCCTAGAGTCCGAGTGTATCAGATAAGGAAGGTAGGAAAAGTTTTCAAAACTCTGGCGGCGTATTTACGCCTCGGATGCTGGCGTAATTACGCCTGTTGATGTGCTAAAATCTTGGCCTACCGCGTAGCTGGCGTATTTAAGCCTCATAATGGCATAGTTACGACTGGCATGTCATATTTACACCTCATAATGGCATAGTTACGCCGACATGACATACTTACGTCTCAGAATGGCGTAGTTACGCCTGCTTTAATTCTCACAATTTTGATTGTCGTAGCCTTGGTGTATTTACGCCCCATGACAGGCATATTTACGCATGTCTGTAGGATGGAAAACTTGAAGCCTTGACATCAATACTAGGTAATGTCCGACGCGCAATATGCGAAAAATAATGCCCAGCAAAAATAGCTATCTGAAGTAAATATTATCATGTAAGTTAATATATATATATATATAATCTTTTTTTGAGTAACTATTATAATTATTGGGGTGGGGATGGAAACTTAAACACAAGACATCAGGGTCGTAATTGTGACCAGTGACAGATGTACTTACAATATATGAGCTGAATTTGGTCTTCTTTTTTATCATCGCACAAAGCACCGAGCCTTTGCATTAGTTCAACATATTCGGGTGTCTTCAGGTATTCATTCATCCACAAGTACGTGACAACAAACCAACTTGAATCCATTATGTAGGACTTAAAATATGTTTTAATGGGATAAGAATACGATTGGTCCAAAATTTGGCTCTTTATTACTGAATATACACATTTAATATTATCATTTACAATTATCAATTGCAAAATTTGGAGTGATCAAGGGCTCGCTTCATGTTCTTCCAATGTCTGATTTGTTGTTGCAATGTAATTGTCAGCAGTTCTCCTTACAAATATTTTAGTACTTTCATCATATAAAAACTCTGTATCGTCTAAACAACAAAGGTAAATACAAATGCTGGTAAATAAGCTTCTAATTCCAATTCTCATAAGAATAAAAAATGATTCGACAGAACCCCCCCCCCCCCCCCCCCCCCCCATCGTAATTACAGCATCTTTTTGAATTTGCTTGCTTGATATTGAATATTCAACACTAGGCTAAAAAATAAATAACATACAAAACAACTTACCAATTATTCTTATTATCCTGATATCAGTTCACTATAAGGCATCAGCAGCCAACATTTTGAAAAAGGTTTCTTTCTTATAATCTAGTCATAGGCTTACAATTGAGGAGGTCGAAGAAGACCCAAGTTTGAAGATTCATCATGTACATGCTTCGAACTCAGGTGAAATTCAAAGGAAATGCAAATGTAACCCACCTTCAAGCCTAGTTTCTCCTACCGGCGCCACCCACTACCCCACAGACTCCCTCGATATCCCTTCCACTGCCTGGATTCCACTATACCTCTCCATAGACAAACACACACTCCCTCTAAAATATATGAATAATATAAATATGCAGGCCTAGAGCGAACATAGTTTTAGGCATCATAGATAAGCTCAAACCATGCATTAATAAAGGTTTTGGAGCTTGAGAAGCGCGTTAAAATGGCGATTTCGGATGGACTTCGGGAAATCTAGTGGCATTATTGTAATGTGGAAATGAATTCGATAACTGCAATTAAAGTAGGTAAGGATGATGCTGTGATATATCACCTATAATTTGCAAATGACACTCTGCTTGTTGAAGAAGCTTCATTGGAAAATGCTACAACTTTCAAAGGCATTCGAAACTTTGAATTAATTTCAGGGCTCAAAATTAATTATCATAAGAGCAATTCATTGAAGTTATTGTTGAACAAGGAATCCTAGAGCATCTGGAAATTGTGATGTTGGAAGCCTGTCGTTCAAATACCACGGTCTATTGATTGGGGCAAATTCGAGGAGTTATGTGTGGGAATCAGTGGAAGACAAATTTTGAAAAAGACAAGCAAATCGGGAGGACAAAAGATTGTCTCTTAGGAGGTCAAATGATACTGTTAAATGTCGTGTTGCCTTCTCTACCAATATACTAGCCTCAATTGTTAGAGATACAAAAATTAGGTGAGTAATATGGGAGTTTGGAGTGAGGGTGAGTGACAATGAATTTGGGACTCGAGGAAATAATTTTTTGCATGAGAACACAATGTATTTATTGAACTACTGACTTGCATTGATATGATAATTTTGATACGTGGAAAAGATAGTGACTGAGAATGGAGACATGATTCGTCCAACAACAAGTACTACGTAGCATCGGCTTATTGCTTACTTCAAGATAATAACACTCAAGCTGCCGATCATCACAATGCTTTTGAGGTCATTAGCTTGGAGGATTTTGAAAGACCGCATTCCTACAAAAGCAAATTTGAGAAGGAGAAACGTAAGATCGGGGCCATTATCAGATACTTTGTGAATTTTGTGACAAACAAAAGGAACTTCTCAACATTTAATATTTTCCTTCACAGAGTCTTATTCTTTATGGATGCAGTGCTATGAATGGCAGGGAGTGAGAGTCGTCCTTTATTTCGATCTACACTCATATGCACAAGGGCCTATAGACTCATAGCAAGGGTTTAAAGAACGCTTGACAATTTAGCAAGCTGGTGATTTGGATTATATGGTTAGAAAGATAATCTGTAAAGATCCAAAAGTGAAGAAGAATAATGTTTTGGAATCAATTAAATTCAGAAGCTGGTTGGATTAAAAATAAAAAACTCAAGACATTTCTCTTATACTTTTTAAGATTGGATTAGGAATGAATTTGTAGTCTTTTATCCTATGTTTGGATAGTTAATTAATTATGCTTATTTTGTATCATTTTTTAGTGCGGCACTTACATAAAAATCCATAAACCATAACTGTTCTTCAAGTTCAGTCCATAGTTGAGTTATCTAAACTCTGCAATTCTCATTTGAAAAAATAAGTTACTTTTAAGTCTCTAATATGAGTAATTGACTCAAATACCCTTAAAACCGTGTTTACTTAATTCCATTTTTTTGTGTGGACTATTTCGGCGAAACGGATGAGGGTGACAATGGCGTCCAAATTCCATGGCTTCATCGATAGTTGCCTCCACTCTTCTCAGTGGTAGAGACGCCAATTGCATTCTCTGCCGATGTGATTTCACGGGCCACTTGTCACCACCGACCAATGGCGGACAAAATCTTTTCTAGCATGGAAAGTGGAAGGAGAATAAGAAGAATATCAGGAGAGAAAATTGTCTATGCAAAACGACAAGAAAACGCTTTCCAGTACAGGAAACTTGGCGATTCCGACCTTGTTATTAGCGAGATAACTCTTGGAACAGTAAGTGATGTTAATGCCAATTCTTCAATGTTTAATTTAATCGAGTTTTAGATCCCAATGAGTTTTGATTAATGTATGTAATTAGTAGATTTCCGTTCTTTTTCAGTGAAGTTTAGGATGTGTGGAATTTTTTTTTCTGTGCTTCACTGGTTATGGCATAGCATAGATAGGTTTGACCACCCCCCCCCCCCCCCCCCCCCCCCCCACACCCCCACACTCAATTGGTTGAAGATGTTGATTCCTCTCTCGATCTCTTCGTTGAGAGACCTATTGCGCTGGACTTCACCGCCTCACCGACGGCAACTCCTTCAACTCTTTCAAAGATGACTTTAATGACGAAGACATCAACTGATAATGGCAAGCAGTTCTTCAAAAGTTGTAGGGAAAAAAGAGGTTGGTCCGATAATCAGTTGCTCTCCCATGTACTTTAGGAGCACTATGCGATCCTTGTGCAGAACAAGAAGGAAAATCAGACTGTGGTGTGTTTGTGTGTCTGTACGCTGAATGCTTCACTGTTGATACACTAGAAATGTGGAAGGATTAACTCGTGTGTTCGATGAAGGCATATATGGATCATTTAGCTGCAACCATTCTGAGGCATGAGCATGGACTCTTGGGTAGTCAATGATTTTTTAGTGGTTGAATGAAATTTTAAAATTATTTTAACAATTTGCATTGTCTAAATGAACTAAATGATTTTAGTGGATGAATGAACCAAATTTTTTGGACTTTAGTTGAATTGTGATCTGTACATGGTTTATTAAATATTATGTAGTTTTTGGTGGATGAATGAATCAAATGATTTTAGCGGATGAATGAACCAAATAAATTTAGTTGAATTGTGATATGTACATGGTTTTAGTCAATGAACCGACCGAGTACATTTTGAACATAATCCGAGTATTTTTTGAACATAAACCGGGTATTTTTTTTAATACAAACCAATTACATTTCTCTTAATATTCGTTTGAGACCAAATGCTTTTAAACACACCAGCTGAGTACTTTTTGAACATAACCCGAGTACTTTCCGAACATAAAGTAGGTACACTTGGAATACAAATCAAGTACCTTTATCTTAGCATTCATTTGAAACCAGCAAGTGCTTTAAGTACACCAACCGAGTACTTTTTAACATAATCGGAGTACTTTTTGAACACAAAGTAGGTACATTTTCAATACAAACCAATTACCTTCCTCTTAACATTCATTTGATACCAAATGCTTTTAAACACACCAACTAAGTAGTTTTTGAACATAACCCGAGTACTTGTTGAAGATAAAGTACGTACATTTTAAATACAAACCAAGTACATTTCTCTTAACATTCATTTGAAACCACCAAGTGCTTTAAGCACACCAACCGAGTATTTTTTGAATATAACCCGAGTATTTTTTGAACATAAAGTAGGTACATTTTGAATACAAACCAAGTAACATTATCTTAACTTTCATTTGATACCACCAAGTACTTTTATACACACAAATCAAGAACTTTTTGAACATAACCCGATTACATTTTGAACATAAAGTAGGTACAATATGCATACAAACCAAGTACCATTATCTTAACTTCCATTTGATACCACCAAGTGCTTTTAAACACACAAACCAAGTAGTTTTTGAACATAATCCGAGTATATTTTGAACATAAAACAGGTACAGTTTGCATACAAACCAAGTACATTTATCTTAACATTCATTTGATACCACCAAGTGCTTTTAAACATACCAACCTTGTATTTTTTGAACATAAGTATGTTTTGAATTTGTAATATCAAGTGTAGATTAGATACATTCTGAATGCGGACCAAGTACGTTTTGAATTCGTAATGGGTATCAGAAGAACCCAAGAGTTTCCCTATTTTTAGAAGTGTCACTGTGATGCCCCAAAAATTATTTTTAAATTTACATAATTGATTAGTGTGGTAAATTATATAATAATTTTACGAGATTAAACTCTTGGGCATTATATTTTTGGGACCGGGGTTGGAATAAATTATTCCGGGTTGAATTCATGGTGTTAAATAAATTTGTGGAAATTCTTTATAATAATAATATTATTTTTATTTGAGTTGAAATTTAAATTGAAATATTAATCAAGGGTTGAGATGATATCAGTGTAGGGTGGGGATTTAACCTAGGGTTATACATTAAAACACAATTTTCCCCACATGGAGCCGCCTACCTATTCTTTTCCCCCATTCTCGCGTCGTCTTCAACCTTGCTCGCAAGAAGCGATTTTCTCTTCTGTTCCAGGCTCGATTTCTTAAAGGTATCATCATGTGTGTGGTTATATTTTTCATCTCCCTTGAATTTATTTTGTTGAAGGCTCAAATCCACTCGTTTTCCTACTGATTTTGGACGAGTTTTACACTATGTTGGGTTCGAAAATGAGCTGAAATTCTTGGTCAAAATTCTGCTGTCTTGCTCGAGTTTTGTTGTTTGTTTTTGGCCGAAACCTGCTGCTCTTATGTTTCGAATTCTTGCTGCATCTTGGTCCGAAATTGTGGTTGTTCAAAGTCCAAAAATCTGCATAATGGGTCGAAAATTCTGATGATTAATGTCCGATAATTTTAATGTCAATTGGCTCGAAAATCTGAAGTTTATTGGTTCAAAAATCTGCTGATATATAGTTTGAAATCCAGCTGATTTGTATTTGATTTTATGCTATATATTGTTAGTAAATCATGCTGGTTTTGGGACATAAAATTTGGGGCTGTAATGGGGCTTGTAAATCATGCTTATAAAGTGTTTGATAATAGGCTTAATTGGTGTTCAAGTGTTGGCCAAACTCTACTAATTGTGTAGTAACAAAGTCTACCTTTATGGCTTTTATCATGGAAGTGTTGTTGAGCCTTAAACGCATGGTTGAGTTTAATGCGTTAAATTATCCTCGGTTAATCTTTGAGTTTTGATGATCAACAAAACTTGCATTTGTTATACTAATATGTCTACTTAGTGTACAGGGTTATATTGATAAATTGGTTGGGAAGACCAATGGAAGAGAACCCAAGTTATACAATAACATATGCGAGTTCATAGGACAAGCGGTGATTTTTATCAAGGAATCTATTGAGCTTGGACGAGAAGGAATGACATCTATGAACAACCAATTTAAGTGTTCAACATGGGTGGAATGATGTTGGAACAATTTCTTATGATGGGATGAAGACCCACAAACCAATGGTCCGTTGGTGGGCAAATTCGTATAGAAGCCAATTGGAGCGCAGTGCAATGTTTTGATTATATCTCTTGGCTCGATGCTCCGAACAAGGTGAATCCAAAGAGTTTGAAAAGCCAACTCAATATGCTAGATTTCATATTCGAACATCTCAGTCCAATTTGGATTGCAGCATGGAGCAAAATGTCATGGAAGTCATAACAAGTGCAGATTGTAGCAAGGTTTGAGCGACTGTAGCATTTTGGGCATAACTTCTTCATACCTTAATGAAATGCAATGCAATTTTGTACACACCTAGATAAGAGGAAGATCTACAACTTTTATGTTTACCACTTTTCCCAGAAATGAGCTTACGATGGTCGAATAGTGCAAAGTTTGAGAGTACTGAAATCTGGCAGATCACCTCAGGCGATCCGGGCCATCACCTCAGGCGATCCGAGCCATGTTGCGCACCATCGACTGAAGCGATGGCACGGTGGGCACGCTGGCGATCAGATCGCCCCAGGCGATGGTCAACCTCGCCCCAGGCGATCCAGAATGCTTCCTAGGCCATTTTTTTTAGGGCGATCGCCCCAGGCGATGCACGGAACGCCCGAGGCGATCCAGAACTTTACCTACGGCCTTGTTTATCATTGATGATCGCCCCAGGCGATGGGGAGATCGCCCGAGGCGATCTGGGCCAGATTTGACCGTTAAAGGGTGGCGATGGGTGATCGCCCGAGGCGATTTCCGAGGCGATCGAGGCGTGATTCAAGCCTTATGTGTAGCAACGGCTAGTAGGAGCTTTGGGGGCCTCCTACACTATAAATATGGATCTTTTGGAGCTTTTTGAAGGCAAGAAACAAGACTATAAACTACAAGAAAGCCTTGATTAATTCAAATTACTTTAGCATTGCAAACTTCATACATTTGTGTGTATTGGAGTTTGTAATTCATTTCTTGTTGTGTGAGTTTTGATTCTTCGTATTTGTACATCGTGAAGGTGTTTGATTGAGTTTCTTGTAAAGGTCCTCCAACACGAAAGCAAGTTGGAAAATTGTAAAGTCGCCAACAAGTAAAGTTGGTGCATGTGTTGTGGCTATCCTTGGAGCCCTTAAGGCCAAGAAGACTCGTGAAGAGTGTTGGTAGCTCGTGAAGAGCTTTGTGTACTCGTGAAGAGTATTGTGCTCGGGAAGAGCTTTGTAAACTCGGGAAGAGTTGGGTTGTGGCTAACTTGGAGCCCTCAAGGCCAAGATCATTTATTCTAGTGGAACCTCGGTTGGAGGTTATCTAACCGGGAAGAGGAGACGTAGGCGATTCATCGCCGAACTTCTATAACAAATATCCTTGTCATTTACCGCTTTATTTCTTTACGTATTTATTTATTTGTTTACTTCTTATTTTATTTTATTTATCGATTGACTTAAGCCTTCCGCAAGCGCAAACTCTTTTAGTTTTGCAAACTCATTTTAAAACGCTAAAGTAGCCAAGGAATCTCATTCACCCCCCCTCTTCGATTCCAACAAGTGGTATCAGAGCCATTTGATTTTTGTTTTAAATCAAAATTTTTATATGGCTAATCTAGCAAATGAGTTTGCTCAAGGTCAATCGACGAATCGCCCTCCGCTTTTCACGGGTGATAACTACGGTTATTGGAAGAATAGAATTTCTCTATACATCCAATCCGTAGATTATGATCTATGGAAAATCATAGTGAAAGGTCCACATATTCCTTTAAAGGAAGTTGGGGGAATTAGTGTTCCCAAAGATATGGACGATTTCACTAGAGCGGATATGATATTAATTTCACAAAATGCTAAAGCGATTAATATTTTGCATTGTGCTTTAGATATGAAGGAGTACAACCGGATCTCAATGTGCTCAACGGCAAAGGAAATTTGGGACAAATTGCAAATTTGTCATGAGGGCACTAATCAAGTAAAGGAGACCAAGATTGATCTATTGCAACTCAAGTATGAAACATTTGAGATGGATTCCGGAGAAGATGTGGATTCTATGTTTAGGAGGCTCACTCAAATCATAAATGAGCTTGCCCAACTTGGAGAGAAGTATCCTCCAAAGCAAATATGGAGGAGAGCACTAAGAGCCTTACCAAAGGAATGGGATGCCAAGAGGACGGCCATCATCGAGTCAAACAAAGGAGAAAGTGCTTCCTATGATCTTGATGAGCTCCATGGCACATTGGTGACTCATGAGCTTGAAGTTGCCACAAGGAGAGAAGTAAAGGAGGAGGATAGATCCAAGAGAAATGGGATTGCCTTGGTTGGAAGGAAAGATCACTCCGATGATGAAGAAGATGATGATGATGAGGAGATGGCATTGTTCACAAGAAAGTTCAAGAAGTTCTTCAACAAACATGGCAAGTCAAAGACCTCAAGTGCAACCAAACATGAATCCAAAAATGAGGTAACTTGCTATAATTGTCAAGAAAAAGGCCACTATGCTAACAAATGTCCTAGGAAGAAGAATGAGGACAAAGGCAAGAAGAAGGCTTTTATAGCTACATGGAGTGATAGCGACTCCGATGAAGAAGAAGCCACCAATCTTTGTTTAATGGCTCTTGGAGATGAAGGAGATGAAAGCGATGATGAGGTACCTTCTTTTGATGAACTTTTAGAGTCTTATAATGATCTTATTGATGCTCTTGGCAAAACCAAGATGAGTAACAAATTACTCAAACTTGAGATTGCTAAGAAAGATGAAGAAAATAATTCATTGAAAAATGAATTAAATTCTTTAAAGATATCATTTTGCAAATTTAGTGAAAGTAGTAAAAAGATGAATGAATTGCTTGGCTTGCAACGTTGTAGTTTTGACAAAGCCGGGTTAGGTTTTTCAAGCAAATCAAAAACTTTTTCTAGCTTGTTGGCCAATGCAAAGCATGATTCTCCTACATGTAATTATTGTTGCAAAAATGGTCACACTAAAAATAAGTGTAGGTTTGCTAGAATCCAATACCAACCTAATAAGAGGTGGAAATGGATTCCAAAAGTGCCATTGAAAGTTAACCCCCTAGGACCCAAAAATCAAATGGGTACCAAAGTTCCTCCAATTGTAAATTTGTCTTGTAGGGACAAGAATGGAATGAAGGATGAAGGGTCAAGCAACTCAAAGGAGGAGTTTGTATTATTCACAACTATAGAAGAGGCTCGAGGCGTTGGACCTATGATAAGAACGAACTCTTGTCATTGAGGGTAAAATTTTTTTAAAAGAGCAATTTCAAAATTCATTGACACAAATTAATTGTGATCAATAAATATTGAAGCTCAATATTCATTGGAGTAAAATGCATAACCCCTTAGCATATGCACATATAAATTATTTTGATGCATGATTCTTGCTTATCTCTTTTTGGTATATATATCTTGATATGCCTAAAATTCAAATTTGAATATGCAATGTGGAAATTTGCAATTATATGTTTTGTTAACTTATCTAATAATACTTTGATATTTTTAATGTTTATTGGGCATAAGTGCATGAACTCATGGTAGAACATATGCACACTTTGCAAAATTTAGAATTCATTGTTGATTGCCTTAAACGCATGTTTTTTTTCATCTCATTGATTAAATCTTATGCTTATTACATGCTTGATGAGGAACATGTGTAAATTGTTGAAATATGGCTATGTGGCAACATATAATTGAACTATGTTTATTTAAATTTTGTGCTTTTTGATTATCACAAAAAGGGGGAGAATTTTGTGATAAACTTGAACCTTAATTCATGCATAGTTTAAGGGGGAGAGCTTGAGTATGCATGGTTTGAGGGGGGAGAGTTATTTGCTTGATTAACTTGTAGTGTATGCAATTGTTAAGGGGGAGTTATTTTTACTCACATTTCATGCATTACTTATTCAAGTTTATCAAGTTTTGTGATCATCAAAAAGGGGGAGATTGTTGAGCCTTAAACGCATGGTTGAGTTTAATGCGTTAAATTATCCCCGGTTAATCTTTGAGTTTTGATGATCAACAAAACTTGCATTTGTTATACTAATATGTCTACTTAGTGTACAGGGTTATATTGATAAATTGGTTGGGAAGACCAATGGAAGAGAACCCAAGTTATAAAATAACATATGCGAGTTCATAGGACAAGCGGTGATTTTTATCAAGGAATCTATTGAGCTTGGACGAGAAGGAATGACATCTATGAACAACCAATTTAAGTGTTCAACATGGGTGGAATGATGTTGGAACAATTTCTTATGATGGGATGAAGACCCACAAACCAATGGTCCGTTGGTGGGCAAATTCGTATAGAAGCCAATTGGAGCGCAGTGCAATGTTTTGATTATATCTCTTGGCTCGATGCTCCGAACAAGGTGAATCCAAAGAGTTTGAAAAGCCAACTCAATATGCTAGATTTCATATTCGAACATCTCAGTCCAATTTGGATTGCAGCATGGAGCAAAATGTCATGGAAGTCATAACAAGTGCAGATTGTAGCAAGGTTTGAGCGACTGTAGCATTTTGGGCATAACTTCTTCATACCTTAATGAAATGCAATGCAATTTTGTACACACCTAGATAAGAGGAAGATCTACAACTTTCATGTTTACCACTTTTCCCAGAAATGAGCTTACGATGGTCGAATAGTGCAAAGTTTGAGAGTACTGAAATCTGGCAGATCACCTCAGGCGATCCGGGCCATCACCTCAGGCGATCCGAGCCATGTTGCGCACCATCGACTGAAGCGATGGCACGGTGGGCACGCTGGCGATCAGATCGCCCCAGGCGATGGTCAACCTCGCCCCAGGCGATCCAGAATGCTTCCTAGGCCATTTTTTTTAGGGCGATCGCCCCAGGCGATGCACGGAACGCCCGAGGCGATCCAGAACTTTACCTACGGCCTTGTTTATCATTGATGATCGCCCCAGGCGATGGGGAGATCGCCCGAGGCGATCTGGGCCAGATTTGACCGTTAAAGGGTGGCGATGGGTGATCGCCCGAGGCGATTTCCGAGGCGATCGAGGCGTGATTCAAGCCTTATGTGTAGCAACGGCTAGTAGGAGCTTTGGGGGCCTCCTACACTATAAATATGGATCTTTTGGAGCTTTTTGAAGGCAAGAAACAAGACTATAACTACAAGAAAGCCTTGATTAATTCAAATTACTTTAGCATTGCAAACTTCATACATTTGTGTGTATTGGAGTTTGTAATTCATTTCTTGTTGTGTGAGTTTTGATTCTTCGTATTTGTACATCGTGAAGGTGTTTGATTGAGTTTCTTGTAAAGGTCCTCCAACACGAAAGCAAGTTGGAAAATTGTAAAGTCGCCAACAAGTAAAGTTGGTGCATGTGTTGTGGCTATCCTTGGAGCCCTTAAGGCCAAGAAGACTCGTGAAGAGTGTTGGTAGCTCGTGAAGAGCTTTGTGTACTCGTGAAGAGTATTGTGCTCGGGAAGAGCTTTGTAAACTCGGGAAGAGTTGGGTTGTGGCTAACTTGGAGCCCTCAAGGCCAAGATCATTTATTCTAGTGGAACCTCGGTTGGAGGTTATCTAACCGGGAAGAGGAGACGTAGGCGATTCATCGCCGAACTTCTATAACAAATATCCTTGTCATTTACCGCTTTATTTCTTTACGTATTTATTTATTTGTTTACTTCTTATTTTATTTTATTTATCGATTGACTTAAGCCTTCCGCAAGCGCAAACTCTTTTAGTTTTGCAAACTCATTTTAAAACGCTAAAGTAGCCAAGGAATCTCATTCACCCCCCCTCTTCGATTCCAACAAGTGTCTTGGTGAGTGTTGGGTTAAGGTTTGAGATGCTAATAACTTGGAGCATATGTGATTGTGTGAATAGGTGAGTTAGATAGATATTAATGTATGTTATAAACATGTATTAAAGTGTATAATTGGAGACTTTATCGAGTATTTGAATGACAAATCTATGAACTAACTGTATAGTTGATTTGAGTAATATAGATTGTCTTGATTTTGTGAATTTACTTACTATATAGTTGAGTTGGAGATTACTCAAATAGAGGATTATTGGCTTGTTTGTGTACACTATGAAGCATGAAAATGAATAGTGCTTAATGATATTAGTTGCTTTGAATATGAGCTAATATTGAATTGATATTCGATATAGACACTATACGAGACTTCGGACGTTGATGATAGCTTGTTCATGTTGTCGACTATAAGGTACGTGGTGACGTACGAGCAGGTATACAAGTATTTATATATTCATGTGTACATGTATTTTGAATTTGATGTTTAAGGTTAAGTGATTGAGTTTGATGGTTGAGTTTAATATACGTTGAATGGTGGATACGTCGATGTACGTGATCCAGGTATACAAGTTGATTATTGATGCCCTTGGCAGGAACGATATGAGAAGTGGTCGTGAATGAGATTAATTGATAGGCATAGTTGCCTTCGAGATAAGATTCGTCATGATTGAGTTTAAATGATAAACTGTGGTTATGTCGTATTTTTGCCATTGATGAGTACCATGGTTTGAATAATGATATTGAACTTGATATTTATGAAAGTGTATAAGATTGAAACAGGAACAGTTCGGGATAGCTATGCCGGGTCGGTATTGTACATGGAGTATATTTTTATGAGTTCTGAATAATCTAAATTGTTGCATTACAATTTCGTATATTGATTTGT
Organism: Haberlea rhodopensis; assembly: GCA_907163345.1. Lineage (NCBI taxonomy): Eukaryota > Viridiplantae > Streptophyta > Magnoliopsida > Lamiales > Gesneriaceae > Haberlea > Haberlea rhodopensis. Next base: position 131,056 of record CAJQUN010000847.1, read on the forward strand.
GAATGAATATTGAGTTGGAGTATGCTCACCCTGTGTGGGGGCTGTTTCTGTTGAAACAGGTATTACAGCTACAAAGTTATTTTGGCGTAGCAAGCTCGAGCTTGGTTGGACAATATTGCTTCCTGAAGCGTAGAATGAGATTGGGTAAATGGTATACATTATTTGTGCAACTAGATGGGTATTCATTATTTGTTGCTCGTATGTGAGCACTTGGAGTCATGTATATGGACTGTATATTGGTGTTGAAGTCCACTTTTTATATCTTCTTAGTATGGTGACTTCCCTGGCTGGGAACTTACTTATGATTTTGATTTCTTTTAGTATCGTGTTTTCCCTGGCTGGGAATTATTTTTATGATGTGTTTTATTTTCGGATAGCTCAATTATGGGGAGACTCTGCCCAAATTTTTATAAAAGTCATTGGGAATATATGAAGCATGTAATGACTCTTTAATGAGAATGAAAATTTTTACATACTCAAATGACGTCATAATTGCATTATTGACGTGTTGGGGCATTGGGGTCTTACAGTCACACACCTTATAAAACTTGTTATGTTAAATTGTCCATGTCAAATTCTATAATGGTTGGAGTGCACAATTGAAGATGTCAAGAAATTATGTCAACATATACGTTAATACAACAAAAATGATTGGCAATTGAAGTTATGAAGCCTCAAGGCACACTCGATGACCAATAAATGTTGGAACAAGCATATAAGTTTAACCTTTTCAATATAATTACCTTTTTTTACTAAGGAGGGATGTCAACATCCCTTTATTGGCCAAGTTAGACCACCATGCTTTTAAACACACCAAACTAGTACTTTTTCAACATAGCACGAGTATATGTCAAATGTACAATATGTACAGTTTGCATACAAACCAAGTGCACTTGTCTTAACAATCATTGTTTGACACCAAATGCTTTTAAACACACCAATGAGTACATTCCAAACATAAGACGGGTACATTTATAACATAAAAGAGGTACATTTTGTATATAAATCAAGTACAACGAAATTTTCATCCCTTTTTTTGGCAACAGTTGAAACCTGCTTATCGTAACACACAACGAGTATCTTTCAAACATAAGACGAGTATATTTATAGCATAAAATATGTTCATTTTGTATGTAAACCAAGTACTATAAAATTTGCATCCCTTGTTTGACAAAAATTGAGATTTGTTTTTCGAAAGACACAACAAGTACTTCGTGTACATAACCAGAATATATGTCAAGTATAAAATTGGTACTTTTTCAATACAAACCAAGTAATATGAAGTTATCTTCCCGTGTGGGCAGACGACAACCCCTTTGTGGGAGGGCGACCGCCCCGTGTTTGGCCACAACTGAGACTACGACTGTTTTTTTAGCGCACAAAACAAGTACATTTTCAACGCAAAGTGAGTATATGTTAAAGACAACATAAGTATATTTTAATACTTTTCGACAATCATCGTTGTTTGGGCCCGACTGAGACTACTACTGCTTTCAGCACACAAAACGAGTACTTTTGAAACACAAAGTGAATATATGTTAAACACGATAACAAGCCCCTTTGAGTTGCAATTGCTTTTCAATACACAAAACGAGTACTTTTATAACGCAAACTGAGTACATTTTAACTGTAAAATATGCAAGTACTAAATTATCATTCATTGTTTTGGCCCCAATTGAGACAACTGCTTCTCAACACATACAACAAGTACTTTGTGAACACAAATTAGTATATACGAAATGTAAAAGAAGTACATTTTGAATACAAACCAAGTACTTTAAAATTATCATTTCTTTTTTTGCCTCAATTGAGACAATTGCTTTTCAACACACACAACAAATATTTTCTGAACGCAAACTGAGTATAAGTGAAATGTTAAACATGTATTCTTTGAATACGAACCAAGTACTTTTGAATTATCATTCCTTGTTTTGGCCCGAATTGAGACTATTGTTTTTCAACACACACAATGAGTACCTTGTGAACATAAACTGAGTATATGGTACATTTTGAATATTAACCATGTACTTTGAAATTATCATTTATTTTTTTGCACCAATTGAGACAATTACTTTTTAACACACACAACAAGTACGTTTTGAAAGCAAACTGAATATCTTTGAAATGTAAAATAGTTTCATTTGGAATACAAACCAAGTACTGAATTATCATTCGAGTACTTTCTGAATGCAAACTGAGTATATTTGAAAAGTCCAATAGATACTTTATGAATACGAACCAAGTACTTTTGAATTATCATTTCTTGTTTTGGCTTTAATTGAGACATTTACTTTTCAAGACACATAACGAGCACGTTTTGAACGTGCACTAAGTATCTTTGGAATGTGCAATAGGTATCTGGTAAATACAAACCAAGTACTTTTGTGTTATACTACCTCTCAACTATAGCCGTAGTTGCGGGTCTCATTTTTATCACCCATAAAGCGCAGAAACACCATGTAAACATGGGTCATGCCAAACTGAAATGGTTTGAAATGAAGACAAAATATTGTCCGAAACAATTGAATACTATAGATATGCTAAATTCCAGAAAGCTTAACCAAATCAGTTGCAGAAATTAATTTTTTGCGACAAAATCGATAACTCACTTCTAAAAATAAAATTTACAAATAAAATTCAGATACCAATTCAGAAATATCGATAGTTCATATATACTAGATATGCTAAATTCCACAAACCCCAATAATTCATTGATTTTACTGCTCATTAAATTTATTCTCTCTTTTTTTCTGTATTCACCTTCTTCGCTTCTTGTATTTTGAAGAATGATGAATCCTAAGGGAAGAAATCAAAAGAATCGGAAAGAAAATCGAAGAGAATGATGTATCAATTTAAAAGAAACGATCAATTTACTGAAAATAAAGATTCTTTTTCAAGCATATTTATCTCTCTACTGGTTTGTGTGATGAAAGAGAAATAGTGTGTTCTATTTTGAAAATATGGGTAGTAATAAGAGATATTATAGTATTTTGATGAGATCGTGGAGTTAAAATAAACAAAAGTTAGAAATTAGGGAGTTGAAATAAATATAATCTGACAGGGGATTGATGACCAAGTTAAAATTATATTTAGGATTTTAATGCCAATTTGTCCTTTCTTATACTCTAGTGTTCTATTATTTTTTTTTCCCGACAAAAAAAAACAGTAAAAATAAATTATTAGTAATAAGAATGATAATCATAATTTAATGTCCTGCCTGCTGCCGCTGTGGCGTATTTCTATTTTCTTTCAATTCAATTTGAACTCCGATTCTGCTTTTCCATTCAACTATAGATCAAGAAATTTAATATCGAATCTGTTGAAAGAAAGCATGGGGATACCATCAGAAATCAGGGAACTATTGGCGAATAGCAAGAAGAAATCGTTAATCATCGCATCACCCGTCGAAGACGAGAAAGCTTTACGCACAAGGCAGTGCACGCAAGGTTTCGAATTTTTTCTTCTTAATTTTCGGATTTCCCCACTTATTTGTAAGTATTTTTGTGGGAAGTTATGGGTTTTTAGTATGCAGGATAACATGTTTTTTTAGTGGCCTATTCTGCATCCGTTTTTCTTAGTTGATCGAAGGGCAAAATGACTTTTTTTTTTGTATAAATTTATGGCTTTACTTTATGATACTTGCGCTCCTGTCGATAGTGGTTGGAAGGCGGGGGCGAATAGACGCCTTAGGATTTTGATAGGTTGTGATCCCAAATAAGCTCCGCGTTGATGAGGGGCTAATGGAGGTCTAGAGATTATCCTCTCAAGAGAGCTACTTTTTTGGGTTCAGCCTCTTTGCTTGGGATTATAGTATAAACTTGACCGACATTGATGTTCTCAATGAAACATGGCAGCTTTCTTTTGACTAACATTGGTGATAAAGTGCAAAATGGCTTCTTTTTTTGTATAAATTTATGGCTTTACTTTTCGATACTTGTGCTCCAGTTGATAGTGGTTGGAAGGCGGGGCGAGTAGAGGCTGTAGGATTTTAATAGGTTGTGATCCCAAGTAAGCTCTGTATTGATGAGGGGCTAATGGAGGTCGAGATATTATCCTCCGGAGAGCTAATTTTTTGGGTTCAGCCTCTTTGCTTGAGATTATAAAATTGACCGACATTGATGTTCTCAATGCAACAGGACGACTTTCTTTTGACTAACATTGGTGTTCTCATTGAAACATGATTGATAGTGAAAGTCTTTGGGCTGCCGCAGGCATTGGTACCATCCACATCTGCTCCACGTACGGTAGATGGCTGCTAAGCTTGAGAGTCCTAGGCTAGTCTTCTGGGTGTACATCTGCTCCACAAACAACAGCAGGATGGCTAATAGCCCAATAGCTCGAGGGTCTCAAACTAGTCTTTTGGGCGTGGCTTATGATCTAGCATAAGAACAAATTTAGTAACACTGCATAATTGAATTTCATGAGAAATTCGAGGTTGCTCTCCAACATTGGGAGCGAAAAAGGGAGGGTAGAATCATGGTAAAATTTCATCTCTTTTATGTAACTATGTGAATTTTCCGTGAATATGATTATAAACCCAAATGAATTGTTAGGTAAAAGTTCTCTGTGTATCTCGTCACTCTCTGTGTCACAAGACTAAAAATGAAATTCTACCATCCATAATTTTCTGTATGCGACCAAAGACCCCGTGTTTTCCCAGTACAACAATAACAACAACAACTAAGTCTTTAATCCGAATGAGTTGTTGTAGTCTACAAGAACTAAATAAATAATCAAGTCATAATTCAGCAACGTCCAGCTCCCCTGCTGTTGCAATTCATCCGTTATGGAATTTTGAGTTTTAACAGATTTTTGGGGTGGTTTTTCTTGAATTTCTTGAATCCATTAAATTATTTGTGTGAATTTTATGTATTTGTGAATTCTCCGAGGCTAAAAACTATTAAAGTTTAATTACTGAATAGAAAATATCCTATATTTGAATTTAGTTATGGATGTGGCACATGCTAACTTCTGTTTGCTATTGCTTGTTTTTGCTTTGGTTTGGTTTTCTGTTTTTTGTTTTAAATTTGCAGAAGGAGTGCGAGCAGGAGCCAAAGCTGCTGCAATTGCTTGTGTTGCCAGTGCTGTACCTACGGTATGCAAATTTACTTTTTTTGTCTTCTTGGTTTCTTATATTTTTTATTAAATTGAGGTTGTATCCCCAAAATGTAGCGTCCCCCACTAACATAGATTTTACTTGTGGATATTAACTCTGACGTTGATTATATTGTATGATTTTGTACATAAGCTTATTTAGAACATAAAAGAAAACACACTCATTTTTAAAATGCCACTGGAAAAACTGCAAACTCGTACACAGACGTGACTCCCACTATCAGTTTCTTGATAAATCTGCTACTGTATTCTTGGTGCATGAATTAGTTTGCTGGAGTCTTTTGCAATGTTTGATAACTTGATATTTGTTATTCCAAATATAGTTTTAGATCATAAATATTAGTTCTTCAAGTTTCAGACTTTCACCATGTATCAAAGTTTCAGTTTCATTTCCGCTTGGTCGGTTTATAGAATTTAGAACATATTCGTGACTTCAGTGCCTTGTTCTAGTACAATTAAATGCTCTGTCACCATAGATTGTATTTGGTGGAGGAAAAGTTTTGGGTGACTTCTTCATACTGACATATTGTGAGAATATAATGTTTAAAATTTCATTCTCAAGTGTACTTATATCAAATTCCTCTGACAAATGTTCCAGCTGATAGCTGTTCGGACAATTCCTTGGGCAAAGGCGAATCTCAACTATACTGGTCAGGCACTTGTTATATCTGCAGGTATGTTGAATTTGAGTTATGCTCTTGAGTTTTTCGCTTTATGTGACTTTGACATATTTTTTTTCCATGTTATGTGGTTAAATGCTTTGATTTCTTTTATTTTATTTGTTGGGATGCTCATAAGTTTTATAGTTCACTTAGCTAGGAAAACATTAAAGATTTCTTGAATATGGAGATGTATTCATATTTGTATAATTTAAATAAAAAAATTGTCGAGGGAGCTTTACGAATAACCAAATTTGGAGTCTTTGCCAAAATGTTTTCTTGAAAAATAAGATGTAATGCTACACAATTCTATTTCTGAATTTTGTGTTGCTAACTTTGGTTTGATGTCAAATTTCAAGAACATGGGTTCGCATTCTTATTCGTTTTTGTGTTTGTTTCAAATTTTTGAACAGCATCCATCGCGGCATATTTCATCGCTGCTGATAAAGCCATACTGGAATGTGCAAGAAGAAATGCACATTACAAATCATCCCCTTGAACACTTTCTTAGAGGCCCCTTTTCGACTTGGGATTGATCAGTTCTATTTCTCTGTAGAATTCGTCTCTTATATTTGTTTCATTTTCTAAAAACGACGTTTGTCTTGGATTAATGATTTCTAATTTTGAAGAGACTTATTTACAAGGAATCTTAAATGAGTGAGCTTGCGATTATACTTGTAATAACATATTTGGATCGACTTTTTGTTGGAATTTTTTCGAGAAGAATCTTGTACTCTCTAAAAATGAGCTGTTAACATCTTTTAGTACGAGTAAGATCATGCAACGTCCTTAATGGAGGCCCTTACACTTCCTTTGGCAGTGCATTGATCTTGAAAAAGACGCCGGCGGTGTTTACCTTCAGTGATAAGGAGATGTCTATGCTTCCACTCTGGGTTACCATCTCTGGCCTTCCGCCTACTTGTTGGAATCAGGAAGTTCTCATCCACATACTTTCCTATGTTGGTACTCCGCTATACATATGCGAGGGCTTTGGTTGAAGTGGATGTCTCTATACCATTGGTTCGACATGTTCCCACTCATTTCCCTGATGGTATTGTCTTGGATTTGGAGATATTTTTTGAACAGGAACCAAAATTCTGTCCTATTTGTCGTGTCTTCGGACATGATGGCACTCACTGTCCGATGGGAGCCAGTAGTTCCAAGCCTACCACTACTGTGACTCGGCCACAACCCCGAGATCCCAAGCCCTAGGCTGACCCTATTATTGAAGAGGAACATATTGTTGATACTATTGTGCCACAACCTTTTTTGGCTAAGGGAATATTTATCAAAACAGCTGTTGCACCATCTAAAACAGTTCAAACGCAAGGGCAACGTGTTCTGGGTCCTCACATTGCTAATCATGTCAAGAATATTGTTCCTACTTGGATCCAAGATAATCCTATTGCAATAATAATCGAGGTGGGGATAAAGCCAAAGCCACCATGGAGAAGGCTAAGGGGAACAAGGGCCTGATAAGTTGGCTGGGACAGTGTTGGATGGAAGATATGAACCTGAACCTTTGCACATGGAGGGAAAAGGTAAGGGTATAATGGGGGACGATGAAGATGACGAGCCGATAGGCAATATTATAGCTGTGGGTAAGAAGAAAAAACATAAGCCATCTTTGGTTAGTGGGCGGGAACCTTCGTCTGCTCCCACTTCAGGGTGTTCAAGGGCCGGATCGGGCCGGATTCGGACCGGATCCGACCGGTCCCGGGTTCGATTTGGGTGGAACCGAACCAATCCGGTTCCGAACCGGATTGGTCCGGTTCCGGTTCCATGGCAAATGCCATGGAACCGATCCGGTTCGGAACCCCGGATCCGAATTATCGGTCGGCGATCGATCGCCAATTGTTTCTGTTTTTTTTAACCCACGGGTCTTGGCGATCGATCGCCAAGCCAAATTTTTTTAATTTTTTTTTCAACCCAAATTGTAAAGGAAAAATACATCATTTATTGAATATGGAAAACAACATAAAAGATACATCATTTGAAATTTATAATAAAAATACATTACTCATCATAATTTATAAGTATAGTTTTGGCCAATTCTTCTTCTTCTTCGGAACTTTCATTGCGGAACTCGTCGATTCCTCATTCTCTCTTATTTCTTCTCTCAGCATCGAACCAATCTCTTAGCAGTGTAAGCATGCACAATGATTCTGCTTGTAGAGAAACTCTAAAGTCTCCAATGAGCCGAGCACAAGTTGAAAATGCCGACTCTGATGCGACACTGGATGTTTGGACTGCAAATACATCTCTAGCCATTTTGGCTAAGACTGGATATTGTCTTGCGTTTGCTTTCCACCACTCTAGTACGTCAAAATTTTCATCTATAATGAACATTTGACCCAGGAAGAACTGCAACTCATTTGAAGCGGTAGATGACACTCCGCTTCCTCTCTGCTTCTTTCTTCCAAGGCTCCGCAACAGATTAATCCCTCCGCTTCGTGACTGACTAGCATCTTCTTCTTCTCCTTCTACTACACGCGCCGATGAGCTCTGTCCCTGTTCACTATGGTACAATCCAAACATATTTTGGAGAGAATGCATGATTGACGTCTTTTGATCGTCAACATCCTTATCCAAAAACGTACTGTAATATTCAAAGAAAGTATCGAAAGATCCTACACCCTGACTTGGGTCTAACAATGTAGATATACAGTGCACGTGTGGAATTTGTTCCCAATATTTTTTAAACTTCTCCTCCATACGATAAACGAACGACGTCAACTCAATATCATCTCTAAATTCAATAAATTTACAAAACATGTTAAATACAAGTGGAAGAAAATAATGAGAAGTAGGATTACAAACACCAGAGAAACGATCTGTTGCATCTTTAAAGGTTGATAACAAAGTAGTTAAATTATTAACAAAAAACCAATCATTATCAGACAATAAATAACTTTAATCACTTTCAGGCATTTGATAAGAGTTATAAAAAGAAGTTAAAGCATCTTGATAAGGTAACATCGATTTTAACATTTTGTGCAAAGAATTCCATCGACTTACAATGGGCGGTGGAAAAAGAGTAAACCGAAGGTTCTGACTTGCACACGTATGTTTCCAATCACGCTTAATGCGTGACTTTCGTATCCATTGACAACAATTTCTAAGTTTGTCTATGCTACTACATTCAACATCTTCATAACCATCTTTTACTGCTAAATTAATTATATGGCATGCACATCTAACATGGAAAAAAACACCATTAAGCATTGGTCGTAAATATATTTTAAGTTCAAGCATTGCCGCGTTATTATTTGAAGCGTTGTCAAGTGTAATCGAACAAATTTTATCTGCAATTCCATAAAATCTACAAACATTAACAATATATTTAGCAATTTGGGAACTAGTATGTGCAGATTTTAATTCATCCAGTGACAAAATTCTTTTCTGCAAACACCAGTTATCATCAATCCAATGACAAGTAATAACAAGAAAAGAAAGTAGTGCGGTATTCGTCCAAATATCAGTAGTTAAACTTAATCTGCAGTTAATAGAAGAAAGATGATCAACTAAAGTCTTACGGTAATCAAGAAACACATCCACAATATTTCTTTTCAAAGTATGCCTAGAAATATGTCTAAAACATGGTTGGATACCAGAAGAAAATTCAATAAAGCCATCTTTTTCAGAAAACAAAAAGGGAAGTTCGCATCTTACAATAAAACGAACGAATAATCTTTTGTTCATTTCCGGTGTTAAGATAAAATTAGTGCCAGACTGAGGATTAATTTGAAGTTGGGTTGGTTCTCTACCTAATGGTTGTAAAGTAACATCATCAAAATTATGTTTTATAACTAGATGTTTCTTAAAAGTTCCGGTACCGCCAGCGGAACCACCTGTTTTATAATTATATGTGGTTTTACATATTTTACAAATAACAACAGATTCGTTCGTACCTGGTTTTGTCTCGACGTCAAAATGATACCATACCTTGCTTCGTTTGGGACGGTTACTCGTGCGACTCGAAGCGGCAGTAGTCGCGGATGACCCGCCGGGGGCCGGATTTTGGGGGGCCCCCGGTTCTGCAACGTGTTCCGCTTCTTCAACATCATAAGCATTATCAAACTCGGCAAAATATCATAATTTTCTTGGAATAAAGGTGGATTTGAGGAACCACCACGACCAGTAGAAGAAGATGACATCGTATTAGTGGAAATATGAAAAAACGAGATAGTCGAATACAAGATTAGGATTATAAGAGTAAGAGAGTTGGATGAAAAATTTGAGAGGAAAAATGAGATATATATAGAAGCAATTTTTTTTTTTTTAAAAAAAAAAAAAAAAATTTTATGAAGTCGTTGCCCAACGGCAGTCCGTTGGCCAACGGCTACAAAGCCGTTGGCCAACATTAGCTTTGTTATTTTTTTTTATTCTTTTTCACCGATTCCGGTTTCGGTTCCGGTTCCGGAACCAATGGAACCGGAAACGCCGGATTGGCGGTTCCAGATCTCTGGAACCGATCCGATCCGGGTAAAACCCGGATCGGATTCCGGTTTATAACTGGACCAACCGGTTCCGGTTCGGAACCGGAACCGACCGGATCGGTTCCAGACCGGTTCCGATTGGTCGGCCCAATAAACACCCTGACTCCCACTCAATGAAGATTGTTTCTTGGAATATAAGGGGTTTTAACAAACCCCTTAAGCAGAGGGGTGTTGTGCATATCATTAACTCACAACACCTGGACTTATTTTGCTTGATTGAGACTATATTGAAAGATGAAACACTTGACAGAATTATGAGCCGTTGCTTTCCTACTTGGCAACAGGTAAATAATTTCCCATTGCATCCTTTGGGCCGTATTTTGATACTTTGGAATCCTGCTACTGTTAGAGTTGAGGTTTTGGACCTCTCACAACACATTCATTGTTTGGTGACTTGTCTTATTTCTCGGACGTCCTTCCTTAACACCTTTATTGTTAGTTCTGGATCTTATCGATGAGATTTTAAAGATGACAAAACATATCAGACCGGATCGAGTGAAATCAGACTGACCAGAACGATCGCCCAAAACAGATCAAGCTGAGAAGATGACAAAGCATATCAGACCGGATCGAGGGTAATCAGACTGACCAGATCAATAGCTCAAAACAGAACAAGCTGATAAGGCATAGTATATATCAGACCGGATCGATGGATTTCAGACTGACTAGATCGATGCTTCAGATCGATCTCAATCTTTATCAGATCAGAGCAGTCAAGGATACATAAAGAATGGCTCCTCAGTCCGAATCATTAACGGCTATTTATTATAGCTTTTAATGTTGTAATTAATGCTACAAAGGACCAAAGACTGAAGATTGCCATAAAAGGTAAGAAGACAAAGAAGAGCTTACCTGACAGTCGCCGAAAGTATGAACCAGAACGGCAAGTATCCTGAAGAAGAAGACTGTAGCCTACTCAGTGTTTAAGAAGAGTCAAAGTTGCACATTAAGGGAAATAATGTCGTTGGTACTTACAACTATAAAAGGATGCAACAAAAGAATATAAGAACGCTTGCTGATCAATTGAAAAATACACAAGAAAGCAAACAGCACAAGCTTACAAGCTCAGAAGCTCTCGAGCTGAAAATTATTCTTAAGCACGTTTACTTTGTAACATTTGATCATTTAGGATCACTGTGCGCATCTTGTGTTTTCTGTGTTGAAAAATAGAAGTGAGAAACATATTGTAACTGTCAGACAAAGTGTGTCTGAGCAGATCGAGTGACTAGGAGTTTCAGATTGGTAGTGAGGTAAATCCAGTCTGAATCGGGTTTGTACAACAGGATTGTATAAATCAAAGTCTTCTAGTATAAACATTCCTTAATTGGAAGAAGGGGAGACGTAGAAGGATTACACCACCTTCGAACTTCCAGAAACATATCCTGTGTATCGTATTTCTGCACTTGTTCTTTCATACTAGCCATCGAGCCGTTCTTACATATACAAGAACAGACCGTTCCGCACTTATACTTTCAGTGGTCTGTTCTGTACAAGAATTGATTAAGAAACAGATTTCTTTCACTATTCCGAAAGAAATCACAAAGGATTAATTTTTAGAAGGAGTGTTCATTCACCCCCCTTCTAAACACTCCGGACCGATCCTAACAAGTGGTATCAGAGCAGGTTATCTTAATCAGCAAAATCACTCGAGCTGATGGCATCATTTAACAAAATTCCTATGTTCTCAAAAGAAGACTATGATGACTGGAGAATCAGAATGCAAGCTCATCTAGCAGCTCAGGATGACGATATGTGGTTCGTCATCACTGATGGACCAATGAAGATTCTAAAAATAAATACAGCAGTCGCCATTACTGGTGGTGAACCACAAATGGTAGAATAGGACAGATCCCTCTGGACGAATGAGGAAAGAAAGAAAGCAAATCTCGATAATGTGGCCAAAGACATCTTGTTCAAGACATTGGACAAGAACATGTTCAGCAAAGTCAATATGTGCTCTACTGCCAAAGAAATTTGGGAGAAGATAGCACAGCTATGTGAAGGCAACGACCAGACCAAAGAAAACAAGCTGACTGTTGCTCTTCAAAGATTTGAGGGCATAAAGATGAAGAGTGGAGAAACTCTAAATGAGTTTGATGAAAGAGTCACTGGCATCATAAATGAACTGAATGGTCTGGGGAAGGAATATTCTAACACAGAGATCGCTCTGAAAGTTATGAGAGCTCTGCCAAAGAATGGGATGTTAAGACCATTGCCATGAGGGAATCAAAAGATCTTAACAAGGTTGAACTTCATGATCTGTTTGCAGATCTTAAGGCCTATGAGTTTGAACTGATAAGCAGAGGTGAAGCAGAGCCATTCATCTCTCAACCAAACAAGGCCCTGGCAGCCATTCCAGACCAGATCGCCTCAACATCAGACCGATCCGCTGAACAGATAAGTAATGATGCTATGTCATTATTTATCAAGAAATTCGGTAAATTTATGTCTAAGAATAAGAGGAACTTCAAACCCTCTCATCATTATAAATCAAGAAAAGATGATGCTGTTAACGATCAGGCTTGCTACAATTGTGGTAAGACCGGACATTTTATTGATCCTAGTAGCTGAAGAAGGAAACAGCAAATGGGCTCAGACAGACTCAGACTCGGAAAGCTCTGAATATTCTTCCAGCGAAAGCGAAGAAGATATTCAATGTCTCATGGCAGACGAAGAGATGAGTCAGACAGACGAGGTATATGATCTTGACTCAAATGAATTTACACGAGAAGAGCTCATGTCCGCACTGCAAGACATGGCTAATGATTATAGGATCTTAGCTGAATCATTTGAGAAAAATAAAGCTAAAGCCAGTAATCAAATAGATGAGCACAATAAACCAAGCTGCTCTGAGCAGGGTGAGTGCAACAATCTAAAGATCGAGCTGAATGAGCTGAAAATCTCCTATGATCAGCTCCATGAAGAAAACAAGAGAATTAACACACAAAATGCTAAGCTTTCTCATATATTCAAAACATGGACAAAATCCAGAACATCTTTGGAAGAATTACAAGAGGTTCAAAGAAACGTCGGTGACTTCACCGGCATAGGCTTTGACACCAAAGAATGCACCAAAGATGAGTCTGAGCTGTTGCTGGTAAAGAACCAAGTCAAACAAATGACATTTGTTAAATCCAGCACAGTATATGAGACTGAAGCACCTAAGATTTAAACAGGAGTCTCTTACGTGAATCAAAATCTGAGAAAAGGAATTGGTTATGTTGACCAAGCCAAAGAAAAGGCACCTGCAAGATTTGCGTCTACCAGACCAAATCCAAAGGTGCAAGATCGAAGGCAAGGAAGACAATACAATTACTATAATTCAAAACCGATTCAACGAAGATATAGACTACCTTATGAGAATCAAAGGTTTTCACAGCGCACACATTATCACACACAACATCAAAACAGACCAGCACACAGCACACCTTACACACACAAGCCATTGAAGCTGATACAGGTGTGGGTTCCGAAAGGGCTAATCCGTTCTGGACCCAAATAGGATTGGGTACCAACAATAATTATATTTGATGACAGGTACCGAAGAAGCTCGCATCAGACTGGTATTTGGACAGTGGGTGTTCCCGTCACATGACTGGAAACATCGAGCTGCTGTCTGAAGTCACAGAATGTACTGGACCCAAGATCATCTTCGGAGATAACTCAAAGGGTAAGACCGTGGGCAAGGGTAAGATTGTCCATGGTAACATTATTATCAATGATGTGCTGTTAGTTGAAAATCTGTGCTATAATCTGATCAGTATAAGCCAACTCTATGATAATGGTTATGCTGTAGAATCTCACAAACACACTTGCACTGTTAAATCATCAGACGGTATAACCGTGCTCGTAGGAATCAGGAATGGAAATACATATAAGATTAACTGGAATCATGCTCAACCTGATAATCCTACTTGCTTCATCGCTAACAATGATAATAAACATTGGCTGTGGCATAAGCGCTTGAATCATATAAACTTTAAGACCATTTTCAGCCTGTGTAAACATGATTTAGTTATCGGTCTGCCCAAGATCGATTTTGCTAAGGATAAGATCTGCGAAGCTTGCCAAATGGGCAAACAGATCAGATCATCCTTCAAAAACAAGAATGCCAAATCCTCCTCCCGCTGTTTAGAATTATTGCATATGGACTTGTTTGGTCCTATACCAATAACAAGTTTAGGGGGAATGCGGTATACTCTTGTTGTTATTGATGATTACTCACGCTTTACATGGACTATATTTTTGAGCAGTAAAGATCAGACCGGTCCGAAGTTGATCAAGCTGCTGAAACGCACTCAGAACGAGAAATCATCCAGCATAGACAGGATTCGTAGTGACAAAGGCACTGAGTTTTCAAATCAGAATCTTGAATCCTTTCTAGAAGATCATGGAATCAAGCATGAGTTTTCAGCCGCTCGAACTCCTCAACAGAATGGAGTTGCAGAACCAAGAAACAGAACGCTCAAGGAAGCAGCAAGAACAATGCTTGCTGATTCTGGAATTTCGCAAAAGTTCTGGGCAGAAGCTGTAAACGCTGCTTGCTACACTCAAAATCGGTCCATGATCAACAAGAAGCTGAACCTTACCCCATATGAAATATGGACTGGTAACAGACCATCTATTTCTCACTTTCATATTTCTGGCTGCAAATGCTTCGTTCATAACAATGGTAAGAATCATCTTACAGCATTTGAAGCTAAGTCAGATAATTGAATATTTTTAGGATATTCATCAACTAGCAAAGCTTATCGAATTTTTAATAATCGAACCTTAACTGTAGAAGAATCTGTTCATGTAGTTTTTGATGAATCTTTATGTGTTGAGGGCAACAAAGAATCAATTCAAAATCAGATGGAAAATATCCATCTCGAAGCTAACAGTGATGATGAGATTGTAGCTAACAGGTCAAGAGACAATCCACCAGAACCAGAAGTACCAGACAGAGCGGATCAAGGCATTGAAGCTTCTTCAGATCGAGCTGATCCGGACGTTCTTCACTCAAATGTTAAAGCAGATGCTGATCATGCTGCTACTACTCATCCGACCGGACCAGACAATCCAGAGTCAAGCTATCGATGGACTAAGAAGCATCCACCCAATCTAGTGATTGGTAGTCCCTCTGCACCTATCAGAACCAGAAGACAGATGATGGATGAATTCACTCATGCTGCTTTTATCTCAACTCTGGAACCTAAGAAGATCGATGAAGCTCTAACTGATTTCAACTGGATTAAAGCTATGCAAGAAGAGCTAAATCAATTCGAACAAAATCAAGTTTGGAGTCTAACCCCCAGACCAAGCGATCTGCCTGTCATTGGAACCAGATGGGTTTTCAGAAATAAGCTGGACGCAGACGGAACTGTGGTTAGAAACAAAGCCAGACTGGTGGCACAAGGATTCAGACAAGAAGAAGGAATCGACTTCGATGAATCATTTGCACCAGTCGCCAGACTTGAAGCCATCCGAATCTTTCTTGCATATGCTGCCTTTAAAGACTTCAAAGTATATCAGATGGACGTTAAGAGCGCTTTTCTTAATGGAAAGCTTCAGGGAGAAGTCTACATTGAGCAACCACCTGGATTTTAGAACCATTTGTATCCCAATCATGTGTATCTACTGAATAAAGCAGTGTATGGTCTGAAACAAGCTCCAAGAGCCTGGTATGACACCTTATCTCAATTTCTGCTGAACCATGATTTTCAGATCGGCTCAGTAGATAAAACTCTCTTTAAATTCATTAAGGGGGAACATACCCTATTAGTTCAGATTTACGTTGATGACATAATCTTTGGGTCAACTAACCCCAAATTGTGCGAGAAATTTTCTAAGTTAATGCAGGGACAGTTTGAGATGAGCATGATGGGAGAACTTTCATTCTTTTTGGGTCTCCAAGTAAAACAGCTCAACAATGGTATTTTCATCAATCAGACCAAGTATACCAAAGAGCCCCTCAAGAGATTTGGAATGGAAACATGATCAACTGCATCAACTCCAATGAGTCCAACAATCAAGTTAGACAAAGATGAAGGGGGAACGGCAGTTGAAGTAACCATGTATAGAGGACTAATCGGATCGCTATTGTATCTTACAGCGAGCCGGCCTGATATTATGTTCTCAGTCTGTATGTGCGCCAGATTTCAGTCAGAACCAAAGCAATCACATTTTATTGCTGCCAAGCGTATTCTGAAATACTTAAAAGGATCTCAGAACGTTGGTCTTTGGTACTCCAGAGATTCAAACTTCAGCTTGATCGGATATTCCGACGCAGACTACGCTGGGTGTAAGATTGATCGTAAAAGCACCAGTGGAACATGTCAATTTCTAGGTGAAAGATTGATATCTTGGTTCAGTAAAAAAGCAGACATCGATTGCCACATCTACAGCTGAAGCAGAGTATCTAGCCGCTGGAAGCTGTTGCGCTCAAATGCTCTGGATTCAACACCAGCTCAAAGACTATGGCATCCAAGCTGTTGACTCTCCAATATTTTGCGACACCACAAGTGCAATCGCTATAACGTATAATCCAGTTTTGCACTCTCGAACAAAGCACATTGATATACGCCATCATTTTATTCGAGATCATGTTGGCAAAAAGGAAATTCGGATCGAGCACATCTCAACAGAGCAGCAAGCAGCAGACATCTTCACCAAACCGCTCCCAGAGGCTAAGTTTAATTATTTTCGTCAAATTCTTGGTTTAATTGACTTATCTTCATAGTTTAGATGTTCTCTTTCTTTCGCACTTAAAGATTTTTGTTGCCACAGATCGATAATACAATGTTCAGAAAGACACAGACCGGTCCGACCTTTCAGACCGATCCATGTCAATCTGATGTTATCTCATGATCTGTTTGGTCAATACATCTTTTGTACAAAAACAGCCCGGACTGATCGCATTTTAACCGCCTTAACTATCTGTTATCCTGACCGTTTATTTTTGAATTTCTTTTCAATCAGTCATCGAGATAAAGACATGTGTCTTCTCTCTCCTATTTAGCGGGCTGAACATTTCATTTTATTTCACTTTTTACAATTTACCGCTATCTGTTTTCTTATTCTCTCACTCTCCTAAATCTTCGCACTCGTTTATCTTCACTCCAATGGCTACCATTACTCACAACTCTCTCTCCGTTGAGTTCAATGATATTTACAGGGCAGAAGATGCAGAGATGGTGTCCATCTTCCAAGCTTTGGAATCATCTGGTCTGAGAAACTTTCTGGAGTGCGGCACAGTTGTTTATGAATCAGAAATCCGCGAACTATTCGCCAATGCCGTCTCCCAGAAGACATCCATATCTACAACTGTCAAGGGCAAATCATTTGAGATCTCGCCGATGACGCTGGCCAAAACCTTTGGCCTCTCAATTCCGGACTGACGGAATTTGGACAGATTCCTCAAGCGTCACTCCCAGAGCTTCAAGGGAAGATCTCTATTTTTGGCCACCGCCTGCAACCATCGTTTAAGAAGAAGGAAATGCTCTTTCATTTCCAGGTGCTGTGCGAAATCGTTGGCAAACCTCTGTTGGGCAAAGCAGGAAGTTTTGACGCTGTAACCGCAGAGAAGTTCAGGGCTATGGCGGCTATAATATCCGGACAGAAGATGAACTGGTCCGTGATTCTGTTTGGAGTTCTGATGGAAACGGTGATTGCATCCAAGCAGGCCGTATGCTTTGCTGTTCCTCTCAGCAAGCTACTGGAGTCCTTAGACATCGAGCTGGGAAAGCAGTCCGCTCTCAGTCCTTTCAAGATTCTAAACTCCAAAGGGCTCGCACTGCTGAAGTCCAAGAGTGCTCCGCCTACTCATGCCACTCTGGCTGCAGTCAAGATAGAAGGGCGAAGAACAAGCTGTTGCGCGCAAACCTCGAGTCAAGCGCAAACTGACCATCCAGACTGATTCGGAAGAAACTCAGTCTGCTCCATCGCCACCAACCAAGCCACTTCCAAAGAAGCCCAGAACCCAGATTACCAAACCAATCAAAACTCTACCCCTACCCATTTTGCCACCGACTAAAGTCACCCCTGCACCCCAGTCTTCAAAACAAACTTCAACCCAAACTTCAACCCCTGCACCCCAAGTCACTATCCGAGTCCCCTCTACCATTCCTGTGGTGAAAGGGATTGTTATCACTGAGTTGGGCGACTAAACCCAATCAGGGATCAAGTCCCCTTCCTCCACCGGCAAGGGAAAAGCCATTCTCTCCGAACCAATCTCCTCTAAACCCAAATCGGCAGCGCAGACAGCCATCGACATTGCTATGGAGGATGTTGATGAGAAGGTGAAGGCACTCATTGTGGTCTTTGATGAGTACGTCGAGTACCGGACTTTCAACCACATTGAGATGTTCTTTGGAAAGCTGAACAGACTGAAGAAAATGGAAGAGGAAGTTCTCAAAGGAACAGAGACCAATGATGTTCGGATTGCCGTGCAGCGCAAAGACCTATTTATGGCAAATCAAAGATTCAGTCTGGCCACTCTGCTCCTAGCTGCTAAGAAAGAGAACTTTGATCCGATTGCTCCAACTGCCAGAGATGATGGGGCCGTTATTGCTCAATTAGAGATGGATGTTCATGCTCTTCACTTAGCTGTTCGTTTTCAACGACAGAAGCTCAGTGTATCCACTCCCACAACCAGCCCGGATCATCCCTCTGCAAGCAAGACTCTGGCAGAACCTTTCGTTGAGGTTATTCATTCTGATACAGCAGAACAGACAGCCGAGCAAGCAGCGGATCAGAGTGCAGAGCAAGTACCAGAACAGACAGCGGAGCAGCCATTGCCTAATGCTCCGTCTGCGACAGATGATGAACCATTGAATGTCTTGTTGGACTCTCCAACAACATCTATTCCTTTGGGGTCATCAGTCTCCCTCGTTCAAATCAGTCCAACAGCAAAACTTGCAACAGTTGGGGCTCCAGAATTCATCGACCTGGATCTGGTGGTGTCCACCGTTGTTGCAGCTCTCCAGATTGAGGAGCCCTCCAGACCAAACACTCCTCCAATCCACTTAGATGAAGATATGGCTTTCATTCAAACATTTTCTTCGGATCTGGTCACCTTGATCCGGTCCGAAAGTCACCAAGTTGCTGTATCTTCACTTGTCCCGTTTGCTGAAGACGATGAACAGGCCTTGTCCTCATCAGATCGCTCTCCCAGCCGATTATCTGATGCACCTCCATCTCTGGCAAGGACCCTTCAGCACTTATCTGACAATTGTCTGTCTCTCTCTCAGCGTGTTCTCGAGGTTCATCAAGGCCAGCGGGTTACATCTCTGGACTTTGATTCATTTAAAGGGAAGATGACAGCCAGTATCGGCAGCCTTCAGCGAGGCATAAATGATCTGTTTTCTCAGCAAGCCACTTATAAGAACAGCCTGAGAAAAGAGCAGATCGAGCTGGCCACTGAAGTCAGAGCATCTGTTGCCAATTCCCTCCGCGCTCAAGATGTTCGTCTTGACGCTATCAGCGCGCAGCTCGCACAAGTTGTTGATTTTCTTCAGGAGATTGCTGCTGACAACAAGGGGGAAAAGAAGAAAGACTTCAAGCCGCCTCCAACTTCAAGAAGATAGCAGTCTCGTTGATTAAATTTTTAGACTGACTGTATGCGAGATTTTTTATCAATAAAATTCCTTTTTTATTAAGTCCTTGTTCATTTATTTTGAACTTTAATAAAGGCTTAATCGATCCAACTTTATAATGTTCATTTATTTTGAACAAAAAGAAAGTAATCGATCCGAAAGTTTTCGCTTCAGAGTTCTTATCAGACTGGTTAAAAAGACTTAGAAGCTAGGTTTTGTCATCATCAAAAAGGGGGAATTTGTTAGTTCCGGATCTTATCGATGAGATTTTAAAGATGACAAAACATATCAGACCGGATCGAGTGAAATCAGACTGACCAGAACGATCGCCCAAAACAGATCAAGCTGAGAAGATGACAAAGCATATCAGACCGGATCGAGGGTAATCAGACTGACTAGATCAATAGCTCAAAACAGAACAAGCTGATAAGGCATAGTATATATCAGACCGGATCGATGGATTTCAAACTGACTAGATCGATGCTTCAGATCGATCTCAATCTTTATCAGATCAGAGCAGTCAAGGATACATAAAGAATGGCTCCTCAGTCCGAATCATTAACGGCTATTTATTATAGCATTTAATGTTGTAATTAATGCTACAAAGGACCAAAGACTGAAGATTGCCATAAAAGGTAAGAAGACAAAGAAGAGCTTACCTGACAGTCGCCGAAAGTATGAACCAGAACGGCAAGTATCCTGAAGAAGAAGACTGTAGCCTACTCAGTGTTTAAGCAGAGTCAAAGTTGCACATTAAGGGAAATAATGTCGTTGGTACTTACAACTATAAAAGGATGCAACAAAAAGAATATAAGAACGCTTGCTGATCAATTGAAAAATACACAAGAAAGCAAAACAGCATAAGCTTACAAGCTCAGAAGCTCTCGAGCTGAAAATTATTCTTAAGCACGTTTACTTTGTAACATTTGATCATTTAGGATCACTGTGCGCATCTTGTGTTTTCTGTGTTGAAAAATAGAAGTGAGAAACATATTGTAACTGTCAGACAAAGTGTGTCTGAGCAGATCGAGTGACTAGGAGTTTCAGATTGGTAGTGAGGTAAATCCAGTCTGAATCGGGTTTGTACAACAGGATTGTATAAATCAAAGTCTTCTAGTATAAACCTTCCTTAATTGGAAGAAGGGGAGACGTAGAAGGATTACACCACCTTCGAACTTCCAGAAACATATCCTGTGTATCGTATTTCTGCACTTGTTCGTTCATACTAGCCATCGAGCCGTTCTTACATATACAAGAACAGACCGTTCCGCACTTATACTTTCAGTGGTCTGTTCTGTACAAGAATTGATTAAGAAACAGATTTCTTTCACTAATCCGAAAGAAATCACAAAGGATTAATTTTTAGAAGGAGTGTTCATTCACCCCCCTCTAAACACTCCGGACCGATCCTAACATTTATGCTTACCAATCCACGGTATCTCGACGATGACTTTGGAATACTTTGACAAATATTGGTTCTATGGTCTCTGGCCCTTGGCTGATGATGGTGACTTTAATAATGTACTCAAGCCGGAGGAAAAATTGAATGGCCTACCAGTCTCTGCCTATGAAACTAGGGATTTCTCCCTATGTGATGCTTATTGGACTGTGTTTCCCTCCCCGGTTTGTTGGTTGGGTAATGGAGTGTGTATTTACTACCACTTATTCGGTATCTATTAATGGTGGTCTACATGGTTTCTTCAAAGGTCAGATGGGGTTGAGACAAGGTGACCCATTTATCTCATTTCCTCTTTACTATTTGTATTGAATACCTTTCTAGGACTCTTCGTTGTGCTGCTGAGGATTTTAATTACCACCCGATGTGTGCTAGCTTGCATATCACTCACCTAGCCTATGCAGACGATCTACTATTATTTGCTATGAGTGACACTACATCGGTGAAAATTTTATCTGATTGTTTGAATGAGTTTGGTGGGTGCGTGGGGCTTAAGGCTAACCCCCTCAAGTCTTGCTTATTTACTGATGGTATGACCGATTGAGAGAGAGCATAACTTCTAGATATAACAGGTTTTAGTCTTGGCTCACTACCGTTTCGCTATCTTGGTATTCCTGTTGCAGCTGAGAAGCTTAGGTTCTCTGATTACGGAGCTCTGTTGAATATGATTTTGGGGAAATTATCTTCTTGGCCGAAAGCCACTTTATCTTATGCTGGTAAGATTGAGCTTATCAGATCTGTTTGAATGTTTTTTGTTATCTATACTACTGGTACCATTTGGGGTTATTGACCGTATATATACCTTATGCCGATCTTTTCTTTGGAGCTCTAAGCATCCATCGGTGTCTTGGGCCCCATTGTGCTTGGAAAAGGTGAAGGTGGGGTTGGTTGGCGTGATTTGCAGAGTTGGAATAAGGCCTTACTCTCTAAGGTTCTTTGGGACATTCACTCGCACAAGGACCCGCTATGGATCAAACGGGCGCATCTATCTCTCTCGGCATGATTTATGGTCTTGTCCAAAAGCAATGATTCCCTATTATTGAAGCGACTATTACTGATTCGAGATGAGCTTCGTACTACTATGGCTCGTCGGCTCTGGCTATTGATAGCCTTGGTTCATGATTTGGTCTTAGGGGTAGCAATGTGGCCTATGATTTCTTTTGACCCCGTGCTACACCGATTATATGGGGCAATGTGGTGTGGAAGAGCTCTATCTTGCCTAAGCATTCTTTCACCTTGTGGTTGGCTACGCTTGGGCGATTGCAAACAACAAACTGACTTTCCTTTGTCATTGAGGAGTGTGTTCTTTGCTCCAATGGTCTTGATACGTATGATCACTTGTTCTTCAAGTGTCCCTTTAGCAAGGAGTTATGGAGCATGGTTCGGCATTGGCTAGGGATGAGGCGTGATATGTCTACATTAAAAAGTGCTTTGAAATGGTTCAAAAAAGAGTATCGTGACTCCTCTACTAGGGCACTGGCGAGATCGATGGCAATGACAACTATGGTCTATAGCATTTGGCATGCTCGGAATGGGAAGAAGTTCGATGGGAAGGCGATGGATGTGCCGCAGGTTTTCTTTACATTGAAAATTAATGTTTTTCGTTGTATACACAGCTACTCACCTAATGACTTGTATTAAGGTGGGCTGTGTTATAGCTTAGTTGATGTTTTGGTTTTCTTTTTTATGTACATTTTTACCATTTGATTGAATAATATTTATTTACCCATAAAAAAATGTAAATTTACTTCTTAGTATCAAATCAGCTTGATTCAATGTTATCAAATTATCCTCGTATCCTTCATCCTTATACTAGCAGAAGAGGTTGATTCTGTACGTGGGACGAAAAGTCAATCAAAACCCAAATAGTTGAAATATGTCTAATTACATCTTTGTAAAGGGAAAACAGAAATTGAAGGTGATACTACAAAAATGAAGAATTAGACGACACAAGTTTAGATTTAAGAAAGGAAATGGAAGTTGTTACCAAAACTCTGCTTATATTTTGTAACCAGTTTTCTTTTGGATATTTTATCAAGCAAGTTTAGAGCATTTTTCTAACTAATATAGCAATGCAAACTTATTATGAAACATAAAACTATGCAATAACCGTATATAATTCAGAAATAGAACAAAAGTAGTTTTTTTCATTATTAACGCAACATTCATCCTTCTGGCAAAGTATAAACTGTAAAGGGTAAAATCAAATCAAAAGGAAGAAAAAACAGGAAACTTCAGATCTGTCTAATACAACTACCAAAACTAAGATAAATTGAACGAAGAAAAAAGATTGCCCAAATCAATCCAATGGTATGTGAGTAAGTGTTTGTCTCTTTTAATGATTTACAGTATACATTGCTGCCTACTTCATCACAGCAGACAGTTATCTTGGACGGAACAAGAAGGAATGCAGATGCTTGTTATGATAGGACTAAACAATAAGTACAAGCTTAGATATCTATTAAAATTGAAAATTTTATCCATTGTATGTTAGTTCTATAAATATTGACATCGCAAATGCAAAAGTTAGTTCTAACTGTGTTCTTATGTGGACCAATTTGGTATAGTGAACAGTTCTTATTGGACCCATTTGGTATATTTTTTAAAGCAATTTTTGTTCTAAGAACGTGAATAGTTATTATTGATCATAAATTGTTAACAAGATATCAATATGATCTGATACTAAATACCCTGTTTACAAAGAAGAAATAGCAACTTCTATGACAATAAAAGAACACAGTTTTATTCATTTTAAATCAATCTGTGATACAAAACTTTACTGCCAATGCCATAAATCCAAAAATTAACCTCTTTCCCGAAGCACAAAAGAATATGGATCCCTGAGAAGGTGAACTTTCATATTGCACCTTGATATTTGAATTAACAAATACTTAGAATGCATACCGATATATAGCATCAGCCACTCCATCTTCATCATTGCTGATTCCAATCACATTTGCGATGTCTTTAGCCTTCTTGGATCCATTACTCAAAGCAACGCCAAGAGAAGCCAACTCGAGCATTTCAATGTCATTTTCACCATCACCAATAGCCATGACCTAATGTAGGTAATAATAATAATGGGTCTAAATTATTTTGTAGGACCAAACGTGTGTGATTGCACCAACAATTGTAAGCCTTTAATCATAATGGAACTAATAATTGTTGGTTACAGTACAACTTAAATTTTTTTTTTTCAACTGCACATCAGCACGTATGACACCTTTCCACCGCTTTACTATATCGGCAGCCACGTGGCAATTGATGGTATACAATATAACGACAATTTACCAAGGAACTAGTAATTTCATCTGGACCATTTGAGGTCATTTATCTTGTGAAATTTCAAAAGAGAATGAAAAAACTTCATGATGTCTAGAGGGCATACCTCATTTGGTGTCACATGTAGATGATCAAGCAGCAATCTGACTCCACTTCCTTTTGATGTTCCCGAGGGAACAATTTCAAGCATGTCTGGTACAGCTTGGACAACAGATGCACGATCTCCAGTTGCTTTGGCCCAGAATGGCCGCAAAGTAGTAGACACTCCCTCGGCAGTGTCTAAGAAAATAAGTTTCTGTGATTGCAAAGTCATGCCGAGATGAGATGTATTAGTTAATGTATTTAAATTGGAAGGTTTTTTGAGTGACTAAACTCAAGTTCCATTGTGTGAGTGGGATCAACCAAAAATTAAAGAGAAGGAATAAATCAAAACAGGAATCGAGGTGGTGCAAAGGTATATGCTTATGATAAATTGGTACACAGAGAATTGATTGACGATATGCTGAAATTTTGAACAGCACACCTGTATTTCGACACCTTCCAGTAGCTGTTCAACTGAAGGTACAATCTCTGCCTGTCCAAAAATGTTACGCGAGAGACTTTCAAGAAACCAAGCGCATTCCTCAATAATTATTGGACAACATGAATGGCATAATAAACAAATCAATACCTTTGGCTCATGATACACGGTATGAAGTGTGTCCACCAAAGGGTGTTCAAACAATGTTAAGCATCGATCTTCACTGAAGGCAATAAGAGGAACTTCTTGTTTCAGAGAGTATAGAAGTGCCTGCAATACATGACACATAAACCCATTTGCTATCTCGTAAGGATCCAGCGTAACTGATGAATTTTGGCACCAAACCAAAATAGGCATGTGAAGAGACACTGAGAAGCAACGGAATCTATTGAGACAATAGCGCTAATATTGAGAAAACTAATTTCCGAACTTCAACCATGTTGGTGGAATCTTGTTATCGTGATGCCTCAACATCCCAAATACTTAATAGCTATCCTTAGATAGGTCAATAAGTTCAGCGGAGATGTGGAGAGACTAGAATTCCACAAGCAGACAAAGGAGTATTTACCTCCCTGCAGACACTTGGATCCAAATTCCTTCTAAATATTTCTCGGCCTTGTCTCCCGTAAACAAGCAACCCCTGCAAGCACGAGAAAATAAATGAAAATATTGGGACAACGCCGCACCATAACAGTGCATGATGATAAGATATTATAGAGCTTCTGTGCTAAAAGAAAATAAAAAGTCAAAGATTCGGACCTGTACAAAAACCCCAGGAGAAACATCTGAAATGATGCCATATTTTCCAGCTAAATTCACAATCTTCAGAATATTTATTACAGCTGGACGACTCTGCTCCGAGCATCAGCGATAAAAAAACCACATGAATTAACCAAACAACCCTATCCCAAAAATCAACAGCATATGTTCCAGAAAGAAGCTACACATTTTTGCTCTTACTTTTCCAGTAGCTATCACCACTTTCACCCCCCTTGACGTTGCTTCTTTCAAGGCTTCTACATTTGCTGAAGAAATTTGACTTTTGCTTTTGAGCAGTGTACCTAATGTTAACAATTGAAAATGCATTAGTAAACTCTAAAGATATCTGAGACTCAAGTGCACAAATGCTTGTGTCACTGATGTATATAAATAAATCAAATGTAATACACGGCCATACTTATAACATCTTACCATCCATGTCACAGAAGATATAGCTAAATTTCGGTTTATAAAATCGGAGACTGCCTTCTCTCTTCCTGTCTTTTGACAATTAAGAGAAATTTTTATCTGGAATATCAGAAAGAGAACTATAGCCCTGAATGGCAAACGGTGCTCATTAAAGAAAGTTTACTCGAAGAGTGACAAAATGTATAATCGGACTTAGGTAGATTACCATCTAAATGATCAAAATGAGGACTCTCATCAGCTCCAGCATCACCTGCACTCTGAATTAATCCTTTCCCCTTCCACCCAAGACCTTTCAAAAGAAGTTCCTCCTCTCTCAGCATTTCTTCTTCTGCCTCATCACTTAACTCATGATCAAATCCCAAAAGATGCAACAATCCATGAACCTAAACGGATACAAAAAGTCATCAAATTCAGGATTTTAGAAAATCAACTCTACCTAACGAAAGCATAAATATAACTAGTAAACAACCACTACTCCAATCTTCTTTACACCAACTCTCCAATCATCCAACAAGCTACCGGTGAGCATGGACAACTCAATTAACACGAGAAAATTCATCAAAATATCTTGGGTGGGACACGTTCCGATCCCAAAAGATTTTTCAAATCATTGAATTCAAGTAGGTCTTGAATTCATTGATATGGCTCTCACCAACATATTTACACTGTAGTTTTTTTTTTTTAAATATTAATATTCTCGTTTTCTTTTAAGAAAATCATGTTTTCATTTGACATGTAAAACTGATCATCCTTAAGCTATACGAGATACATTCTGTCTCTTTTCCATGTAAAGCAATCTTCATTTTTCAATCAAGCACACCAAAAAACTTATTCTTCACCAATTCTCAAGATATCAAGTGTCACTGAACTCAGTACAGAACTGCAACGATGACTACCAGATTTAATATCGGTAATCAAGAAAAATTCCCAGTAAACAAATTTTTCCAATACGTAGTATATTAATTGTTAAGCTTAACCAACCACGAGGATGCGTATTTCATCGATAAGTGTGTGCCCTCTCTCTTCTGCTTGCCGTGCAGCTGTCTCTACAGAAATTACAACATCACCCAACATTAGCTGCAAAAAAACTGATGCTTGTCAGGTTTGTCTCACAGGCTTATTATCCCACAAGAGAATAGCTGAATAGGTCACTAACAATTGGAAGATCGAGTTCAGGGATATATTGGGACATTGAGAGGACATCAGTTGCATGATCTTCATCTCTCCATTCTTTGTTAAGTTTTCGAATGAACTCATCATTACAAAGAAGTACTGATAACTCAACACTCTCGAAACCACCAACATCAGATATCGCAGTGTCCCTTGTGTTGTATTCTGAATTGTTTAGACTCTCAAATGCTAACTTCATGGACATTGGAACATTAAGGCGCAACATTTCTGCTATGTCCTGCAATATATAACACGATGAGTGACAACAGAATGAATCAATAAACTAATGAGATATTACAATGAGCGTCTGCAATTGCCAATTGTGTATAGAAATCACTCATTTCAGAAGTATATATTAGCAGCTATAAAAAGAAGCAATGGTGGTGATACAAATGAACGGGAACACATATATGTGTATATGGAAATACCAGAGTTTCAGGATCTTCGGGTAGTTGTTCTTCGAGGCAAATTTTAACACTGAGCTCAAGCTCACTCTCCTTTTTCTTCTTCGCGGCATTAACTCTTCTGCTGCGAACCTTCCGATACTCCCGACGTGACGCCGCCGCAGCTACCGCCGTTTTTCCATTTCCCCCCCTGAATCCTCGTGAGATGCTCAAGTGATCATCACGTCGAACTCCACGTCCAACTCCCCTCCTTCCGGAAACCGAGGCAGTCTCCAAATGTGACGCAATAGCGTGAAAACGAAGATGAGGAGACGAGAAAGGAAGTTTCGAAGCGAGAGCGACGGCTGCGGTAAGGAATCGTGAGAGAAGACGCGCCTCCATTGATGAGACAGCGGCGGAGAAGAGGCGAGTGCGGAGGAGAAGGGGGAGACAAGTGCACATTCAACACTCGCCGGCCCCTGCTGTTTGTTGGATACAAAGAGTCGAAGAAAGCCAGGAAATTGGTATGCAAAGAAAGGAAAATCGAAATGACAGTATTGCCCCTCCATGGCTCACATAGTCACATTTAGAAAAGATTCGTGTCATCGTTGGCGTCAATTCTGAGGAGCGGCTGGGAAAAATAGACTAATATTTTTGGGATGACTGTAAAATAATTTCTTTTTAAGAAAATGACTCCCAAGTGTATCCATAGCTCTCATTTAGAAAGGGATAATACGTTATATGGTCATTTTTGTTTATACTCATTCTGATTTAGATTTTATTGTTTATATTGACTCGACTTAGTTCTTTTAGTTTTCTAATTTTTCTCAAATGAGTCCTAAACGTTAAATACACCGTTAAAACTAACTGAAGTGGATTGAATAGGATCACTTAAAACTTCAGGGAATGAATTGGGAATTGAAGCAAATATTAGGGACTGATCCAGGCAATTTAAAAAGATTGGGTGACTTAATTCTTTTAATTTTTGTATAATAAATTCTTTAAATTTTTAATCATTATAGTAATTAATATGGTTACTTTATTTATTATTTTGGTAATTTTTGTAAATTTTTTTGATTTAAATAATGATATGATATATTAAATTCTACATAAAACTATTTTCTCACTCAAATAAACAAAAGAAAAATTAATAGCATATTGATATACAAAATATATTTTGATGGCTAGTTTACTTATTAAACAAGATATATTTTCGATTTCATTAAATTATATCTGTCAGATGTGTCATCAATTTATAAAATAATTATTTTATTTTTGATAACTTAAATAATCTTTTGATAAATTAAACAATTTTTTTGATAAATTAAATTGCTTGGATAAATAATTCAAAGGTACTAATAATTTTTTTGTAGAACTGATATAATTGCCCATAAATTAGAATTTACTATCAGTAAAGTAAATAGAAATCAGACGTTAGAAGCTAAAAATGCATTCAATTATTAACAACTTAAGAATGAAATTAAAGTAGCTAGTGAAATTTGTTAACTAAACATATAAAATATATATTCGAAGATATTCCAGATAAATATAGCCAAAAATAATAGAAATGTTGTAAAAAATTTAATTTATATAAAAACATTAATTCAATATCAAATTACCCAAATCAGTCCCTAATGTTTGCGTCAATTCTCGATTCAGTCCCTGAAGTTTTAAGTGACCCGATTCAGTCCATTTCCGTTAGTTTTAACGGTGTATTTAACGTTTAAGACTGATTTGAGATAAATTAGAAAACTAAAGGGACTAAATCGGGCCAGTGTAAACAATAGAGGCTAAATCGAGAATGAGTACAAACAAAAGGAACAATATCATGTATTATCACCATTTAGAAAAGATACATATCATCATTGTCATCAATTCTGAGGAGAGTACATTGGAAAAATAGACGGAATATTTTGGAGGATGACTTTAAATATACTGTATTGTAGGGGAAATTTTGTATAGATATTAGACCGGATCATGCCATACACCAATATATATATGTGTGTGTGTGTGTGTGTGTGACTGTTTGTATGTTTGTATATGATAGGATTCGATCCATACAAGAAGTTCTCAAGTATTACAATTAAGCCTATATGTAGTGGTAGAAGAGCTCATCATCTCTCTTTTGATTTAAAGCATCTCTTGGCGGCACTTTTTCCTATCAGTAAATGGGTTTATTTCAAAGTGTTCACAAACACGTACCAGATATGTGGTATAGTCGTATAGATACCTTGACGTGTCAACAACACAAGCGTAGCTACAGAGATGTGATTTCGTGAGTGTGGAAGCATAAGCCTTCACATCAGTACACATCTTAGCTCAGGCTATTAAGTCTAGCTCAAAGTCTGATATAACTACATAAGGTTCCACTTCAGTTTATTCAAACTGTGTAGTAGTAGTATTCACCTAATCCCAGATAACGCCCACCTTCTGCAAATATTCTGGTATTTGCTTGGTGTATACTGATACTCAAGCGGTAACGCCAGCTTGGAGAATTTTCCCATGAACTCGTAGTGAAAACATGAATCCCTTTGTTTGGCGTGCTTTAATGGCCTACACGCCTTTCACAGGGGCAATGTATGATAAATTTGATTCGTTATCAATTGTTTTTTGTTTGATTATATGTGATAATATTTTCAGGTCTTTAGATTTATATGCACCGTGTGGTACAATGGTCGGTTGAGATGTGATAAGCGACGTATGTGTGTATTTAAAATTATGGTTCATCTTTTTCTAAAAAAAAATTGTGGTTCATCACACATTATGTATCAAACAAAGCCATATATATAATTTCTTTTGGCGCTCGACTTTAATAAAGCGCATTACTGGTCCTGCGTTTTAAACCTAGATTCCACGATATCATGTCATCTTGCGCCTCTAATAACTATGAATTATGATGCAAAGCATACACATGAATTACAAATTATAGAGAATTTTAAAGCTTCTAATTGGTTAAAAAGTTGAAGTGCTACCGAGAGAACGGAAAATCACAACTTTCATTTTATTTAAATCAAATTTTAGAGTTTTTTTTTTGTAACGTCCGAAATAATTGCTATGATGCCTGAAAATTATTATATTTAAAAAATTGATTAGTGCATAATTATGAAATAGTTTACGGGGTTAAATTCTTGGGCATCGTATCACGGACCGGAATTGGAATAAATAATTCAAGGCTGTATTAGGCTTGAAAATTTGCTCATGAGGTTTTTGATAATATGTCTAAATGGTGTTCAAGTGTTGGCCTAAATCGTTGATCATTTGGTTGTGAAAATCCTGCACTTTCCAACTTAAAAGCATTATAGTGTCTTGGTGGGTGTTGGGCAATGATATGATATGTTTATACTTTTGAGCATGAGTAGTATGTGAATAGATGAGATATATACATGTAAATATGCGTTGTAACATGTATTAAATTGTATGGTGATGAATATGCTTGAATGTGTTCCATATCATATATTGGTGATTGATCACTTTAATTGAGTGATTGATGCTTATTTTGAATTATAGGAATTTTCATAGCCACCTCAGACTTTCGGGCAAAGATGATGATAGCTCGACTAGAAATTCCAGTGATAAGGTACATAGTGACGTACGAACCTAGATATATGTATTATATGCTATGATTGTGGAACAATATGTTGTTCTGGTATGTGGGTCGTCGTGGTGATGTGCGATGCATGTTTATAGTGTTTGGGTCGTCGTGGGTACGAGCGACGTGTTATTATTGTGTTTGGATCGTCGTGAGTACGGGCGATGTCTTATTATTATGTTTGGGTTGCAGTGGGTACGAGCGGCGTATTATTATTGTATTTAGGTCACCGTGAGTTCCCATCGACGTGTTATTATTGTGTTTGGGTAGTTGTGGGTACGAACGACATGTTATTATTGTGTTTGGGTTGCCGTGGGTACGAGCGACTTGTTATTATTGTGTTTGGATCACCGTGGATACGAACGACGTATTATTATTGTGTTTGGGTCGCCGTGAGTACGGGCGATATCTTATTATTGTGTTTGGGTCGCAATGGGTACAAACGACGTATTATTATTGTATTTAGGCCGCCATGAGTACGAGCGTCGTGTTAAGCGACGTGTTATTATTGTGTTTGGATCGCCATGGGTACGAGCGACATATTATTATGTGTTTGGGTCGCCGTGAGTACGAGCGATGTCTTATTATTGTGTTTGGGTCGTAATGGGTACGATCGACGTATTATTATTGTATTTAGGTCGCTGTGAGTACGAGCGACGTGTTATTATTGTGTATGGCTCGCCGTGGGTATGAGCGAAGTGTTATTATTGTGTTTGGGTCGCCGTGAGTACGAGCGGCGTATTATAATTGTGTTTGGGTCGATATGAGTACGAGCGACGTATTTATAGTGTTTGGGTCACCGTTGAGCGAACGATGTGTTAATGTGATATAAAGGTCGCGGCTGGAGCATGCGATGTGATATTACGAAAGTGTATATTAGACTGATTTAATTATTGTAACTTATGAATATGATAACTTGTGGAATTATGAGAACATTAACAGCTAATGAGATCTCATATCGCCTGGATACTCAAGGAGTATTTCGTAATTTATAACAGTATACCTTGTGAATTATGAATTGCATATTCATTATATAATTGTGATTATTATGCTGGTGTGCTCACGCGTGTGGAGGTTGTTTCTCTAGAAACATGTGGCAGATCTAGTTTTTTGGAAGCATTGTGAGATAGAGTCCTTACGTCTAGGAAAGTAGCACAATCATTTTGGGCTATGTGATCGTAGCTAGAATGACTTTGATTAATTAAAGTGTTTTATTTGCGGATTGTAATAATTTATTCAAAATTGCGAAATTTTCTATCTCTGAGGTCAGTGAAATAGTTAGACGCTTTATCTGTTGGTGGATTTTATTTTTGGATTAGTGTTGAATATTGGTGATGTTGGTTTATGACATTTATATAGTGTTTTAATTTTTTTGGATAGTACAATTTACGGGGATTTTTTGTCCAAGTTTTTATAGAATCTATATCATTTTAAAGTCATATCGCCATTAGACCGTTAATTCTGATTTACCATAAACAGGGTCTTACATTTTTTAACACGATATTATAAATTCAGTTATCATTAACAAGATAATGTGAAAATGAAGGGTTTACAATAAGGTAAACCCCATTTTTTGAAGTGCGTATCCAAAAGTGTAGAACCAAATGTCACTAATTTAACAAAAAACCTGCTTGTGTTGGACATAATCAAAAGTTAGTATTTGCGGGTCTTACTAAAAATTAGGTGGGTGCTGGGTGGGTAGGCTTTAAATTAAAAGGCCAGCACAGGCAGTCTATTTTATTTAAGATAAGAAAATAAAATAAACAAGATTGAATAATAAAATATTAAATTATCAAATTCTACGAGGATTAAAGATGATACATATAGTGCCATCGAGCCAAACAACCAACAACCGGTAGTTGGCCTTCCAAAATTTTGATGGAGCTTGAAGTAAATTTGCCGATAAATACGACAGTTTTAATAGATCAAGTTAAGATGTGTTCAAACCTTGCTCGAATAAACACAGGAAAATCTCAAGTAAATTGGTTCAGTTTCAGCTCTAATAAAACAGATCAAGACCAACGAGTTAAGAGATGAAACTTCTATAACTTATAATACATTTTCTCCTTCCTTGAACCAATCCCCGGACAAAATGTCGCCTACAGGTGAAAAACAAGCAGTAACTACCTGGACAACAACATAAAAAGATGAGTGCATATTTCAACATAATGGAGCATCGACCATGCTATTTTCCATCACTCGACACACAATGAAATAAGACAACCCGAGCAAGGCAATCATAAGACATATCAACTATGGAGCACCTTGCTACAGATGCAACAATAAATAAAACAGTCTCACTTACCAGAAAATGCGTCTAGAATTATTTGTAATCAAATGATGGTGGACTTGGGGTATCAAAACTCTCCAAGACCTTTGTTTTGCTTTCATCACTGGTACCTTTGACCTCCTTCTCACCACCGAAAAGGCCTCCAAACCAAGAAGAAGTTGAAGATGACGAAGATCCATCTCCCAAGCCCTCAAAATTTACAGGAGCTTGCCCCATTGGATATCCAGGCACACCAGGAACATTTGGTAGTGGCTCCTCCATTGGTGGGAAATTCTGAGGTGCAGTCGTGATTTTATTTAGCACGATTCCAGCTCCCTCGATCAGAGCAAGTAAGATACCACCAAACATAGCTGATCGTGAAGCAGAACCTAATCCATGACGCATCTGTAGAAAGCCTCCAGTTGCGGCACCAGCAATGATCGAGTTCCAAGGATCCTCTTTTTGGCGGAGATAGACCATTGTGCAGTCAAATGTAGAAAAAAGTCCACCCCAAACAGCAAAACTACCACCAATGCGAGGTGCATTCATTCGAATAGCTTGAGACCCACCAATCAGACGCTCACCTTTAGGGGAGTTGTAGATGCCCTTCAAGAAATGGAAAGCTGAACCACCAACAGCACCCATGCCAAATGCTCCCCCAACATCATCAAAGATACGATCAGGGCAAGGTTCTCTGTTCGTTTCTGGAGTTCCCATGGATCAATCGCAAGGCGAAGCAAAAAGGGAGTTAACAGATATTGAAGGATTCAACTCAGGCTACCTGCAGAGAAAGTAATACTTGTTATGAAGGATGTGCTTGATCTTGATCTATACCAAGCTACCTTTTAACAGACACTCTTTAATATCCAAATCATAGTTATTAAAGGCGCTAGGCGCCAAAAAGCGATGAACTGTGGCCTGGCTTAAAGCGCTAGGCGCCAGGCGAAGCGTGGCCTAACAGACGTTACGCGTCGAGGAAAAATAAAATTTAAATATTTAGATATGAATATTTTTTCCTTAAATAGACAAACTATATAGCTAAGAAGCTGCTCATGTTGTAATATTTGTTCATTTCTAATATAAATATTTACTACATAAGAAATTTTTGATAAAAATGAATCTCACTCAATATTAAACAATTATAGAAAAAAAAAGAAACAATAAATTAAATATGCTTGATTGAATTATGGTTCAATTTATTCTTAAAATATTCTTACTCAATTCTCAAAATATATTTTCTTTTACATTAATTCTTATCATTTATTAATGCCTATACATTTGATATAATTAATAATGAATATGACGTGTTAAAACTCTAATACATAAATATAGGGTTTATGCTTATTTAATATTGGCTTTGAGCTTATTGAAAATAGGATTTGGGCTTATTATTTTTTATGTAATTTAAGCTCAATCCCATTAACACTCTTCTTTTCCATCAAGCCATCGCCCACGGCTTAAGCCCCATACACCTAGGCGTTGAATAAGCGCGGCCTGATGTATGTGTGGGGCCTCTCACACATCAGAGGCGACAAACTCTGGCCTGGCTTGACTTCTCGCCTAGGCGAGCCAGGCGAGGGCTTTTTATAACCATGATCCAAATCCTTAGTAAATATGCATGTGATAAAAGCTAAAAGCAGCACAAACATGTCCTCCAAGATTACGTGTAAACTTCAACTCCTCTGATAAAGTTAAAATCAGCACGAACATGTCCTCCAAGATTAAGCGTAAACTTCAACTCCTCTGATAACTGATTCACCAACCACCACCCAAAAAATTTCTTATAACATGGAGACCATTACTGACATAACTTTATACCATGCACAAAAATACTAGACTTCATGTAAATCAGCGTAGAAGCAATTTACTGCAGTACAGCGTTACGCTCTACCAAATTTGCTTCTGTCAGATTTATGATAACAAATCCTAAGATCAAGATAGCTTTTTAGCATGTATTTAGCAAAATATACATCAGCACCTGCAGGACTGCAGGAGTAACCGAGTAACACTGTTTTTGTCGTTGAGTGCCAACACTGACCTAGCCCAATAATTATACAGATACTGGAATTCGACATAACGTCAAAATTTATCATCCATCCACTCTTAGTATGCAAGTTTGCAATAACCGTATCAATTTACGTAAAAAAAAAAAGCACTAAAACGCCAACTGACTCATAATATAAAGCACACATTATCAAAAGTAAACCATGTCAGTCACAGATTTTCGAAACCAGAACTCCAAAACGAAATAGTGAACAAAAATTTTCGAAACAAAAATTAGGTCAAACCTTGAATTCTCGCGGTGAGATATAAACAGGGGAAGGAATGGCGGTGAAGGTGGCTGATGAGTGTAGGAGGAAACTGGAAAGGGCGTGCAGTTAGCAAATAACTGGGCTACGTCTACTTAAATTATTGGGCTATTTCTAAAAATTGTGCACAATCTCGGTGGGCAATATGAAGTCCATAATGTTTGTTGGGGCCAAATTATATTGAACTTAAAAGGGCAAAGTTCAGGCCGGTACCTTTTACTGAATCTTTATTCATCCTAGTTCAGGAAAAAAACTTGCAATCATTTAAGTACACCTTAGGTTAAAATGACAAAAGTGTCCTTAATAAGAAAATGCGGCAATTTCAGAAAATTTCAATCTCTTCCTTTTAGCACTACGTTCCAACACTTCCCTTCACCACTGCGATTCAAATCGCTTCGTAAATCTCTCTTGCCAGTTAGGATTTCTTACAGTTGATTTTTCTCTTCATCTCTTCGATTTTTCGTTCCATCACTTTTTTCCAGATTTTTTTTCAATTCTGGTATGTATGTGTATGTGTGTTTGTGTGTGTATACGTGTATATATATACTTTTTGTTGCCTTTTGAGGGTTTTAGTTATTATGCATTGATGTCTATGCTTCTTTGCTCATTTTCAGAATTTACAGTCTGAAACTTGCAACGAAGAAGATGACCCAGCGAAAAATTAATTGGTGCACGAAAATTATAAAAAATAACTGGTGCACGAATTTTTTTAAAAAGTAACTGGTGCACGAAAAGATTGAAAATCAGTAACTGATGCACGAAAATTAAAACAGCTACTGATGCACGAAAATTACACAAAGTTAGTGCACCAGTGTTGTATTTTCGTGCATCAGTGTTATATTTTAGTGCACCAAAGTTATTTTTCGTGCACCAGTGTTGTATTTTCGTGCATCAGTGTTATATTTTAGTGCACCAAGGTTATATTTCGTGCACCAGTTACTTTTTATAATTTTCGTGCACCAGTTACTTTTTATCATTTTCGTGCACCAGTTATTGTTTTATAATTTTCGTGCACCAGTTACTTTTTTATCATTTTCGTGCACCAGTTATTTTTATGATTTTCGTGCACCAAGGTTATATTTTCGTGCACCAGTTACATTTTATGATTTTCGTGCACCAATTACTTTTTATGATTTTCGTGCACCAAGGTTATATTTTCGTGCACCAGTTACTTTTTATAATTTTCGTGCACCAGTTATTTTTTTCTCTGGGTCATCTTCTTCGTTGCAACATCTTGCTGTCAAACTGTAAATTTTGAAAATGAGCAAACAAGCACGGACACCAATGCATACCTTACTTCTTCATCCATATGCATCAGTCAAAAAAAAAAATACCAACAGACTTTCGATATCTATAATTTAGCATCGGTGTTCAAATTTATAATTCACATACACACACAGTATACACACACACGATGAAATGCGCATAGCAGATCCGAAAATTATATTGCAGACTAGTCCAAGATCTTCTTCGATTCAAAAAGATTCCAAATGCTACGAAAATTTAGATGATTCGATTCAAACATATTTCATGTACAGAAACATTTTAGCAAAATACTTTTTAGGGATGAAGCGACTAGATGAGGTGACGAGATGATGAAGAAAATAATGATCTGAGAATCGCCGGAAAATTTCAGCAGAAAATTTAAGGTGTGGGGCGACTGGATGAGGAATAAAATTAAGATCTGAAATTAGGTTTAGGATGTTTTCAACTGAAGGGTATTTTGGTAACTAAAAAATACCTTTTCAAACCAATAGTTAAAAAATTGGACTTATGTGAATATAATTTTCTCATAAGTGTATTTTTTGGTAAGAATTTTTTTTTTGCATATTTATTTGTAATAAGTTTCTGTAAACAGCACATGTTTGCAATTTTCCCAACTTATAAAATACAGGTTTTAAACAGATTTATAATTGGGCTAACCATTTGATAGGTTAGGCCCAAGAAATAAAATGGGCAATGACCAGTTTACCAACTACACGATAACTTTACCCTATTCATAAAAAAACGGACACCCCCCTAACATTTACCTCATTTAACGCTTTATCCCAATTTATCAAAACGTGCATTTAGCCAATGAATAATTTTAAGCGGTATATTGAACCCACTAAACAATATTGAGAAACAATTTTCCCTAATATTATGTTTGTAAATTTCCTCACGTGTGTCGCACATGCCACGGTCGAGGATATATATGATTTTTCATGTATTTTCTACAGGGATTTTATGAGTAAAATCCATCGACGGTTGGTATACTTGTAAAATCCATTTTCATATATTTTCTAATATATATACTCGTAAAAATTTCTGCAGAAAACATATGAAAATATATATATACCATCGATCGTGGTATTTGCGATGCATGTGAGAGAATTTGCTGCAAAAATATTCGAGAAAATTATTCTTGATATTGTTTAAGTGGTTAAGTGGATTATTTAAATTGTTTAATTGGTTAAAATACCTGTTATGAATATTGGAGGATGAAATTGATGAAAGGGGTAAATATTAGGGGTATCGTTATTTACCCTTAAATTTAATAGTATTTCAGGAGAGGAGCATGCTTTTGTACCTTTGTCATCTCTCTTCTTGATACACACCACAGATTTTTTTTCAACCTTTTTCGAGCCACTTCCTGCCCTATTCTCTATTATTGTCTCAGTTTCTGCAGCTTTTTCGAAATCTACTAGTTCTCATGTATGCATGTCATCGGATTTCATATAATCAGTCGCCGACTAGCGATTGGTGGTTGTTTTGTCTAGTTCTTCACAATCTCTATTAATTTATTTTCTTTTGTGAAAATTAACACTGTATTGGTGATCCAACGGAAGAAGCTGGGTTGTGATGAAGAAATATTAGTGGAATATATGAAAGAATTTATGGGTTTTCATAGATATGTCTCAACTGCGTAGCGGGGTTGCGCCGAGGATCGCCAACCCGCTGCTGCTCGACTCGATCCTTGCCAGAATACGCAAGCGCCTGTATTTGTACGGAGCACAAGGAGAACTGCAGGGAGGAGATATAAGGATAAGGAAGTTGTGATTAAGGGTGAGGTAATGCTACCGGTTTTTCGACGGACCAACAACATCGGTTAAGGCTGTAGATAGCAACATAGTTAGAGAAGTGAAAGAAGAGGTAGGGGAAAAGAAGATGGATGAGAATGATAGTGGTGGGCGTGGCAGTGATAAGGGTGTGGGACCCGAGGATGAGGGAACCGCCGCTCCGCTTCTGAAAGGGTTGGTGAAAATTGTTTCAATTATATTTTTTGTGAATGGGTATTTGTATGCGTGCATTGGTTTTTATAGATTTAATTTTTTAAATTTGGGTAATATGTAAAAAATGTGGTGTCTAAGAGATGAATAAGATAATTAAACAAGGATACAAGGCTAAGATCAGGCTCTAGCTTTCTTTGTGATTTTATATGCGTAGAATTTTTTTTGTTTGCTGTTTGGGTTTTCATCCTTGCATTTTCATCGAGAAGATTTTCTTGTTTATGGGAGATAGTTCTACTGGACTAGGTCCGAGACAATGTTGTTGATATGGTACTTGCTGTTGCTATGTGCAGTGACTCAGCCATGAATTGGTCTTAGGTCGTGAAATTGAAACCTAAAAGATTTTCAAATATTAGTGGTAAAAGTATATTTTTATTTATGTTCATATAAATTAT